>PVJX010000831.1:0-204519 GCA_004027295.1 Dolichotis patagonum
GTTCAGAAAGCCCTGGAATTCTTTCACTCTATGCATGGCTTTATACTATTGTGTTATGTTTGATATTATTGTATTTGAAACTATGCTCAACTATAGCAGAGTAAGAGATATGGTGTTAGCTACTGTTGATGTCCAGTTGACTTAATGTAAAGTACTGTGTTGCCTATGTTGTCCTGTTCTGATCTGCTCTGTACTGCCCACTTTTGTTTTATCCTCTTTCAAATTAAAAAAAAAATAAGCATGAAAAAAAATGATATTATTTCACCCAGAATTTCAATACATTTGTCCAGCAGACTTATCAGGTCTTTGTCATACTAATAAAACTCAATGATACTTCATTTTTTTCCTTCTAGAAATGTTATATTTCATATAAATTTGGTCATATCATATCTTTTAAAATATTTAACATATACAATGAATTTAGTAAATATACATATGAAAGAATTTAAACATTAAGTGATGTACAACTTTTTCTTGGGAGCATAACTAGCTTTATAATAAAAATGGATAAGTTAACCAAGGTACCTTGAGAACACACAAAGTACTACCACTGAATATTGTGCAGTTTACATGATAGAATTTCTACTAATGGAATCACCTGTAAACCCTGTAAACCAGAATAATAATACATATGTATGCTTAAAATGGTAGAGTAATTATAACACTGATAATTGCAAGTGTCTTTAAGTGTACTATTTCTTGTTGATGTATTTCTACTTATAAATTTAGTAAGTAAGCATTTCTTACAGTTATTCATTCATTTTGTATTCGTTTTAACATTTCTATCATCTTTGAAACCTAAGTATATGAAACCACCTAGAGCACAAGGACCACTCTGACCATCAAAAACCATTGGGCTTTCGAGAGATTTGTTTTGTTTTGATATTTTGAGAAGCTGGAAATATATACAATAGATATAAGCATGCTCATTTTTAATAGGAAAAGATCTAAAGAGTCAATTTGGAGAATTTTGTATTTAGTTATCCTTTGTTTATATCTTGAGATATTTTAAATTTAAATTAAGTAGCGATAACTTTTAAAACATTTTCTGTTTGAGAAAAATTTAAAAACATATAATAAATCCAGTGTTATATACTAACTGCAAGCAGAAATATGATTAGTAAATTTAAGTAATGTCATTTTACTGTCATACTATGAAATCTTCCCATTTTGAACATTACATTATAAATATAAATAATTTAATATATTAAACATTAATATATTAAATATATCTATATATATGAATATAATCCTGCAAATTATAATAAAACCAGTTGAGAGAATAATTAAATAGTGGATTCTGCATACTCACAGTATTGGCAGAGGGTGGTTTTCTGTAGTAGAAAACACTTCATCTCCAATATGTGAAGCAGAAAAGCAACTATTGTAAAGAGGGAAGGAAATGGTGTAGTTTGTATTAAAGGTGAAAGTAAAATGAAATCTGTGTTGATCAACTTTCCATCACTGTGACGATAAGCCAGTCACACTTTTATTTTGACTTTTGTTTTGGGGGTTTCAGTCCATGATCATGTGGCTCCATTGTTTTGGGGTCTCTTGTTAAACAGAGGGCAACCAGAATTTCTCACCTCATGGCCACTGGAGAAGATGTGGGGTGAGGCAGGAGACAAGATATACTCTTCCTGTGTTTCAGGGAATGTCCTTTGTAACCTATTTCTTTCAAATATGCCACATCTTCTGCAGTTTTTACCAACCCCAATAGTCCATTCAGTTATGTTCCTTCAATTAGTACTTGAAATTTTTCTATTTAAATATATTCTCCAAATACTCCACTCAGCTATGAACATTCAATAGATTAATCCACTGATGTGTTCATAATAAATGTTCTGCTTCATGACAAAATTTACACTTCTTGTAAGTGAAAGTTTCCTTTAATAAACATATATTGATGTATTTACAATTAAATGAATATCAAATTTGCCTACAACTTATTTTTTTATTTAGGAAAATGTTAAACACATACAGACACTCACAGTTGTATGGATGTGAGAGTAAACAAATGATAAAGGGCATTTGGTAGAATATTAGCATTTGAGAAATCTGTAAGAAAGGTATAAATAATTTTTTGTATAGTTTTGAAATCTTTTCCCATTTATGAGGTTATTTCATAATAAAATTTTTAAGCAATTGATAGGCTTCATATTTATAAACAAAAGATGCTTTGAAGATATAAAGAGCAAATAGGATTTACAATACAAAATATACAAGAGAAAATATAAATTCATTTATTAAGAAATGTGAAATACTGCTTCATAAACTGAGACATGAAAAAAGGTACAGGGCTGAACAAATAGACACACTAAGGGTGATCAATATTATAAAAATATTTATTCTTAATTAATTAATTTAATGTTAAACATTAACTGCTACTAACAATCTTTCTTACATTGGTAAATTACTCTGAGTTTCATATAGAAAAATATACATGGAAACATGTATTGGACAATGTGAAAAGGAAACAGAATTAAGATTTAAAACATGAAAATATGTTAAACACAATATCATGCTGTACGCATGATGTAATGTCATTTATCACTAATTAAACCACAAAGTTTTAATCCTTTAATGTTATATTAAGTTGATAAATCAGTTCAAAAGCAGAAACTCATATACTCCTCAGAGAAGTGAAAAGTGATTCATAGCTTTAAGAAAAGAATAGGATATCTAATAAAACAACACACATTTGAAATATAAATAAGCAATCCAACTTTTAGCAATTCAACAACATGAATGGAAGACTATTCCTGCAACCACATCCATGTAAATATATACACATGCACATGCATAAACAAGAACAATTTTGTTACTGCAACAGTTCATGTTATGAAAAAATTAAACCTAAATTTTCAACGAAGACATATTTCATAAATGATCACCCATCCACATATGTGTAGGACTGCACAGCTGCAAAAGCAGATATAGTAGTAGAATTCTATTGAAGTGTAAGGCCTAAAATTACTATTATATGCTGCCTCAACTTCTGATGAAATGGAGAGGCCATCAATTGGCCAAACCCGAGTTCCACGCTATACTCAATTCTGTAAATAAGTTCCCCCAGCCATACTATCTCCCCAATACAAGGAAAATTTCCCATTCCTGCTATTTTCTAAGTAGTAGGTGTTCAGCTCTCAGGAGATCTAAAGAGCAATTCAAATAAGCCATTCACATCCTTCCACAGGAATTAGAGGCCATCTACTGTGTTCTTACTATGAAATCGACTTCCTGGAGCTGCTGGTTGCACTCCCGCCAGCTTCTGGTGAATAATTCCCATGTGGCCATGGGTGTTTAGCAGCCTCACTCAAGGGTCGTGTATGTGACTGACATCCTTCTTGCAATCTTGTCTATTCAGTGCTAGGTATTGTGTGTTTGCTCAAGCCTGTTATACTAGGGCAGGGATTGCTCCTTTACCAAGAGTGAGGAGGAAGTTAAAATATTTTCTAATAAATATTTTCTCCCTTGAATATATTGCTAATTGAAAATGTGAGTGTCAAATTATATACAGTCTGCTACCATTTGTTCAAAATAAGAATAAATAACACATATTTTCCATGTAATCCATAAAAATTTATTTACAGTATTGACCATAAACTATGGATCAATCTTGACTTAAGCAGACGGTCTCAACTAGAGAGAGAGAAAAAAACATCCAGAATCTTTTTAATATTTACATTGCATTGTTTGAAGAAGCCTTGTGTACCGAGATTGCTGACACATTTACTGGTACATCTCCTGGGAGACTAGAGAGCTGAATAAAAAGCTTTTAAATGTACTATGAGAGAGAGATTGTAAAAAAACAGAGACTCTCAAAACATGTGGAGGAGTTCAAACCTTCAGGCGATTGAGGGCAAAAGGGAAACACAGTCCCAGCTACAGTCAGAACCATGTTGATGACAATTAAAGAGAAATTCTTGAAAACCCCTAAACAATATTTGTACATCATAAACAAGGAACCACATGATCAAGGCTCCTCATCAGAAACCAAAAACACCACAAAGAGTAGAATAATCCATTTTATTTTCTAAAAATGAACAACTTTCAAGGTGGGCTTAACATTCAGGAAAATTTGCTTTAGGCAAAATGAACAAATTTTCGGATTAAATGAATATAGAAAAATTGGTCATCTGTGGACTTTTTCTACAAATACTGAAGAGAAGTGATAGTAGATAAAAATAGAATTCACCACAAGTATGTATACTCCAGGAAAAGAGAGACTTGTATAAAAATGTTAGTACTAAATTTGTGAGACATCATGAGAGGAACACGAGTTACCTTTGGATGCGACAATTTTAAGAGTTGCTCAAAGTGGTGACCACCAGCTTCCAGGCATTTATTAGAATGGCAAACCACCGAAGTACGTGTACTTTTTTTTTTTGGTGGACTTTGCATTTGAAAATGAAAAGCACTAGTTACATATATATTATAATTATTTTGATTTGCTTTTCACATGTGTGATTGTTTAAAATAATGACTATCTATTAATATTTTCAGTATTTTCATAAGCAGTGCATATAGAAGCTACAGGGTAGTGCAAGATGCTCTACACAAGACATTGTGGATTGCAAGATTTCTACATTCTATATATAATACTGTAATGTTAAATACATATAGAAGAGTTAAGTTCAAATATTGTAGTAATCACAAAAAGTACTTTTCTCTCTTTTAGAAATATATAGTGACACATATATAGTGAAATGATTATCCAGTGAATAAATTAAAATCTAACATTCACTATAATCAAATAATTCAAAAGAATACTGATTGTAGAAGCAAAAAAAAAGAACAAAAGGAGATAACTAGAAAACAAATAGATGATGATAAATTGTAATCCAACTGTATCATTGCATACATTAAACATTAATGGTTTAAACACTCCAATAAAATATTAGATATTGTCAAAATTTTAGAAGGACATTCTCTTCATGCACTGTTTACAAGCTATGCATTTAACAGATACAGATGCAAATAGGTTAAAAGCAACTGGATAATGAAGGAGATACTACACAAACAGGAAGCATACTGTATATGGTTTGGCTATATCAATCTGACAAAATAAATTCTACATAAAGAGTGTACAAGAAGCCAGGTGTTGTCATGGAAACCTATAATTACAAGCACTGGGATGCTGAGGCAAAAAGGCCTCAAGTTTGATCCCATTCTGGGAAATGCCCTTTCTCAAAGTAAGAAATAGTCTACTTCTTTTCTTTTCCTTTCCTTTTCACTCTCTGACTGGTAATTTCCAGTTCCTCAAGAAGAAAAAAAAATTAAGGACGTCCATCAGACTTCACTGTTTTTAAGTCTTTTTAGTTTTATGTTTAATGTTGTATACTTCAAAAATTATTATTTCAAGTTCTTTCCAAACTATCCCATATAATCAATGCAATAACAGTACAGATTCCAATAGAATTTTTAATGGGGATAAGTACACATGCAGCTGCAAAGTAAACATTGAGAAATTACCAAACAATTATAATGAAGATGATGAAAGAGAAAAAGTCTAACAGTGTTTTAAGATTTACTATAAAGCAAAAGTAATTAAAATATTATAATATTGGTTGAGATGAAGATAGAAATTAATGGAGAAGAATCAAACATCAGAATCAAAGTCGTACATCTATGAGCATTTGGTGTGTGATAAAAAATGTCATTAACACTAAATAAGAAAAGTAGAAGTCTAAAAAGGGAATTAATTACCAGTTGTAATGAAGATTGTTCTGGGATGTTCAGTTTTCCTGCTCTTCTAGTGATGTTTATTCATGATAAACCTAGCAAAGTATGGGTTTACTATTTCTGACTTCAACATAGAACAAAAGAGACTTGGATAAAATAGACCGGATTACTGGCTTTGGCAACAGGGCTCTATGCTTTGATAAAGCACCACGTTTCACTTTGCGTTTGTGCCCCTATGCCTGAAGCATTGTCTTAAGACAATGTCTTCATACTTAAATCTCAATTAAAGAAATTAGGGTGATATTTCAGTAATTATTTTAACAAATTAAACTTATTAAATTTGTTTCAAGAGAAAAAAATTACCAGTGTAGGTGGGGAAATCAGCAGGAGTATGATACTTTGTTGAACTTAGAAGACTTTTTCTATACAGGTTATAAAAAGAACACAATGAAATACTATGAGAAATAGAATATTATACTTTTAAATGAGATGAAATAATGGTTCAAATAAGGAGAGCAGAACATTTTTTCTAACTTGGTCTTTAAAGTTTCCTGAAGACTGTAGTCATATTTTATCCTCTCAGTCCTTCTTTCCTCGTCTGTATTTCTGGTTTGACTCTTTACATCCAGGATCAGTGAAAAGTCCCCATTATCTGGATTTTCCCCAGGCACAATTGGCTAACCAAAAGGTAGATTTGAACATGTCTCAACTAGGAACTCTGAACCAAAGTCTTTTCTTGTTCCTAATACACACTACCCTATAAAGCTTATTTTGTGTGCTGTAGAGAATTTAAAGCAAGTTGAGATGTGCTCACTGGCAACCTGTACTAAAGATTATGTAGCAGGAAGTCACACAGTATCATAGTTCCAGACTAAACTGATGACCACCATGCTGTGAAGTTAAAGTCTAAATTAGTAACAGTTTCATTTGCCCCAAACTACTATTTACAAAAGTGATGCAAAGTAGTGAAATGTATACACTTTCTCACTAAGTAGCTACATGAATCACAATATACTTCAAAGAATTACTTCTATTCATTGACAGTTGCTTTGTTAGCAAATTGCTTACTATCACATATGTGTACTTTGGACAGTAAAGAAAGCCAAGAGAATACAATAAACTCAAGTATTTTGCCCAGCTGTGTTGCTTGGTAGGTAAGGGAGGCTAGGGAGAATCTCTTTGCATGCTTGTTTTCCTTTCTTTTTAGGAAATTCTACAGTAGCATGAAATACTTACATCAAGTCCTGCTTCCACAGAGGAAAGATGCACTGCTTCTTAGAACAGAGGGAGCAGAAGGGCCCTCCCTACCCACTCTTTCCACTCCTGTGGGAGGACTAAACTGGAGAAGTAATGGGGTAGATCTGCTCTGTTGCAGAGTAGGAATCTTAGAAAGTTTCTCTTTCTGTGAGCAGATCTTTCCCCTCTTGCCCAGGTAGAAATAGCTACCCCTTTTCACAAGGCCCAGTGATGTCCCACTCTGCCTGTGTCTCATTAAGGTGTGTGGTTTTTCCATCTTAGCTTGTCCTGTGATTGATTTATAATTCTTTATCTGAATGAGAACTCAGGAGCTGAGAAAAGTGTTTTAGGCTTTCTCAAGATCTAGCACCCCACTGAAACATGCCTAAATAATGTATTCAGCTAGTAATTCATTTCTGCAGCTATTACTAGAATCCACTTTGGGGAGGATCATTTCCCCTCTGTGAAGAATGATTACCTGAATCTCTCTTTGTCAACATCACAAATTCTAGACCGGAAACACAGAAAAACCTTAGATATTTGAATTAGTATTTTATATTAAAATGAGTATTGATGAAAATTGAATTGTGTCCGGCCTTAAATAGCAACACTTCTTTAAATTTATTATTCAAAGGTTCTAGTAACCAGTTATCCTCTGTTCTGTTTTCAGTCCTACTTAGTAACTGTTTCTCAGTCACAGATTACCATCTGCTCATGACAATGTCCAATACTTTGTATCAAAAGAAGACCATGATCTTGTTCTCTAAGAATAATACCATCTTCCCCCTTGCGGTTATACCATCCTAGAGATAGAGCTCTTTCTCCTAAGATGTCAGTAACACCATAGCCCTTTGAGCTGATTTCAAAATCCTCGTCACTCTGTTTCACTACCTGCATTTGCAAGGAAATCCTTAGAAAATCCAAGCCCTTTATCAAGGACCACAAATATCAGTCCATTCATTTAACTGTCTTCCAACTTTTACAGCAAAAATCTCATCATTTAACTATCTTCCAACTTTTACAGCAAAAATCTTGTTAGTTTTCAGTGAAAGAAGATTTAAAGCCAGGAATAAATGTCAGAGAATATTTAAATATATGTATATATAATTAAGTATATGCATATATGTGTGTAGAGCAACATTTTTACAAATATATATATATATATATATATATATATATATATATATATATCTCCCAAGATGAATATAATTACTATGTAACACAAAAATGTATCTGAATCTTGAAGTCAGAATACCTTACTTCTAATTCTTTATCACATGCATAATCTTTAATAGTAAGTCTAATCTCTCTATAACTCAGTTTTTCCATTTATAATATAAAATAAAAACAGCTCCCACTACATAGAATGGTACTGAGAATTAGGTGGAGTTGTGTATCTACTATGTCCTGACATACAGTATACAGCAAATGAATGTTTGTTCTTAGCAAAATATTTTTTTGGCTTGGGTAAACTTTTACTTTCATAATCATAGCCATTTAGGGACTTGAATTCAAAGTTTTCTTTATCCTCAGATGAGTAGAGTAAAATATAGAAAATTTCCTTTCCAAATTTCCATGGTCTTCTTTTGGTCAATAGACCGATGCTGGCCAAGAGAAATTCCTGTGATAAGGGAGATGTGCTATATCTATGCTATCTCACATGGTAGCCACTAGTCACACGTGTTCATTAACCACTTAAAATATGGCCATGGTGACACAGAAGCTTAATTTAAATTATATTTAACTTTAATCAATTCATATATAAATAACCATGTGTCACAGTGGCCTTATATTGGACAGTGCCATGGGACATTTTGCAGTTCCGCTTCCAGGCTCTGGATACCTTGCCTGCTTAAACACTGGGGTGAGGAGAAACACCTTGTGGTATATATGACTGGGAAATAAGAAAATACTACATACTATTTCTTTAAAAAATATTTATTATTTAATACAGAACAGTTGTTTTCATTTTGATGCATTTATATAGATAATATATTTTGATTATTTTAAACCCCCATCATGACTTCCCTCCTCTCTGTTTCTTTTCCTCTTCACTAATAGAAAGAAAATAACCTTTAAAACTTTGGCATTAAGAGTTTGCTGAATGCATACCTAATTTCTTACCTAAGTTCAGAGTCACACCTGACTTTAAGGGCTGCCAAGAGACTTAATCTAAATGTGTAATCAAGAAGAAAATGAAATGGATTTCATTTCATTTTCTTGAGTTCTTCGTTGTCTGGCCTTGGCCAATATTTCTCCTGCTCTGGAGCTTGGCTATACCTAAGTCTTAATGTTTTCTTATCAGGCTGATGTAAATCTCTAGCTATAATCTTTCTTCAACATTCCAATTTGTGTATAAAAGTAGTGTCTGAAAGTAAAGTACAGAATGGAATACTTGATTGCTTTATGGCACCAGTGTACTCCCTCGATGGCCCAAATCAAATTTCTTCTTTTACCTAATTAGGAAAAAACAATGTCTGGCAGCATCTTTGCTACACCTTCTTTCTCTCTTTCACTCTGCCTCCCCTCAGTTCCTTCTCTGAGGCGAGACTTGAAACAGTATTTAGAAATGGACAGCATCCCATCACTTCTATTCCTGGTCCTAGTCCCAGTTGTCATCATCTCACTATTATGGTTTGTGTTTAAATGTTCCCCCAAAGCCTCATGCCGTCATAGGGCCTGGGACTTTCAAGGGTGGCTGAGTTTAGCATTTGTGATTGGTTCATTGTTTAGTGCTGGGATTGGCCGTGTAAGCACCATACCTGCGTGGGGAGAGGGACCTGTCATACGATATAAGGGAGGGAAGGAGGTGTGCTCTTCCTTTTTTTCTCTTGTTGCCTTTGATATCTGTGACTGCCATGAGCAGCTGTCCCTTTACCATGCAACCCACCTTGGATTCAGCTGATTATGAACTGACACCTCCACAAACCACGAGCTAGATAAGCCTTTCCTTAATTTTGGGTGTCAGGTATTTTGTTGTAGCAATGAGAGAAAAGTAACCAAGACACTCACCTAGATAATGTCAAAGATTGCCTTGCTGATCACTTTGTTTTATACTTGCTCCTAGCTCAATTGTCAGTACTGAAGCCACGGTAATCTATGTAGAGTGCAAAATGGATTTTGTACATTGCATTTTCAGACATACACTGATTTCATCCATTTCTAAAATAAAAATATGGCCTCAGACATCTGTTATTTTGGAATAGAATAATTAAAATGTGTTCATCCATAGTCAAAATCTGTAGATCCAACTTAATTGTAGTAATTGCTTTGGAAAATTTGTTTCCCGTTTTGCTTACATAGTTGACAGTGATTTTACATAGTAACTCTTTCCCCTTTGTCACAGTAGAAATTACTCCTTTTGATCTTATAGGAATATCATAAATAACAAGTTCTGTAATATTTTTAAGACATTGAGCAAGATATAATGTCTGAGGAATACCTTACAATTTTCTTTCTACTTTACTGTAATTTATATGTAACACGGTCAGAATGAAACAGTTCTAGCCTTCTCCTAGTGGCCGCTGATGTTTACCATATATCTTCCATGGAAGGCAGAACACTGTGATCTCTGCGCTACTTACCCTAGACATTGGCACAAGTGAAGAACTATGTAATGTGTCCACTGCTTTATTATCAGAATTATTTTATTACATTTATTTACTTGCCAGCACTGAGAACATTTGACAGTCTTATTAGATCTCTTTATGCATTAATATCTTCATCCAGAAAATTTAGGTGACAGTATTCTGCCATAAAGTTTTTTTATTATGATGAATAAATCTCATAATAATCATTCAACATGTAATGATGACAGTTTCTTATGTATCACTGTTGTTTTAGATTGCTATCAATTTATTTAATGTAAAATAACCACTCAAAATAGAAAACAATCCCCTTTTCCATCAACTCAAAATTCTATCCATTACCTAAAATGATCCAATGATTGAGTAGACTAGATATACTGATTCCATAGTAAGACAACTTGACTATTTTACTATGAAATATATTTGACTTTATAGATGTATACATACTTGCCTATCAATGAGATGTAAGTATTTTAACCTTTTTGCTGTAGGAATCATATATGACTTGTCATTATTTTCAAAACAAAACACCACCAATAGGAACACTAAAATTTCAACAGTTGTCATCGTCAAGATATGCTTAGCATATTATTCAAAGATTAATAAATATGCTGGAAGATAAAGGAAGAGAGACCTTCATTGTCACATGAGAGATCTGATTTTTATGGTATATAATGTGTATCTGTTGCCCAAATGACCCTTTTATGTTATTTCCAACCTGGTTCCCTTCAGCTAAGGATACTAAAGAACTGGTATAAATTTGCAGTAAAACTTAAAAATTTAGATTGAATCAATTGCAATCATATATCTAATATGTGCAACTGATAATAAAACGATAAATTTTTAAATCTTAGATGAGTTAATGATGTTAATCTTTAACATCATTTAAAATTTTTAAATCTTAGATGAGTTAATGATGTTAATAATGAGTTAATCTAAGATTTTAATGATTTTTTACTGGTAATGTGAATATTTCTTCTTATATGACAAAATTTGTATCATTTTTGTTTAATGCTTTTAAACTCTGAAGAATACATAATCAAATTGAATTTAATGTACATTTTCTGTATAAATAATACTCTACATCTCTCTACAAAGTTAATACTTCTACAGTGAGTTTATATATCTGACTAAAACCAGAATAAAATAATGGACAGTTAAAAGGTGCTGATTTTTAAGCTTTCATTTGTGGAAAAAAATTTGTAAGTCAAATTGTGACACTGCTATTTATTATCTAAATATTATATTGCTAGGACTTTAGAAATAGCTGGCCTTTCATTCTACTTTCCCAAGACAGGCACTTTACACCTCTTACATTGTGATTAATGGCATATCCTTCCCACTTCAATTGTCTCTCTTTGAAAGATACTTAGAGAAGTTAAAAAAAAATCCAATTTTCAATCTGAAAGATGAACAAAAACCGATTGAAGATTTCTGTCTTAGTTCCTTGGCTCATTGCTAAGACAAAACACCTGACACCCAAAGTGAAAGGAAGAAAAGATTATTTGGCTCACAGTTTATAGAGGTTTCACTTCACAATCAGCTGGCTCCAGGGCAGGGTGGCATGGCACTAGGGCAACACTTCAAGGCAAAAGAAGATAGCAAACCTCAAGAGCAAAATGGGATGGGGGCACAGAGAGAAGACTGTTTCTGTCCCTTACGTTGTATATAGGTCACACCCCCTTGGGTGTATCCCTTACAACCATAGTCTCAGCACTGGACCATGAGTCATTCACAAACTCTAGAAGCCTGCTTCCATGATTGCATGAGGCTTTGGGGGGACACCCAAAGTCAAACCATTACAAAGAGTATGAGTTATTCTGAGTTTGCTCTGAACAACAAGACAAGATTCATTCCATTTCCCTCCTCTTGTGGAAGCCTGGAAACCTTTAGAAGTCTTATGCTACTTTTGTTTACCTTCTATTATTTTAAATTAGAACTTGTATCTCATCTCATTCAACATTGGGTATTTTGTAAAACCACTGTTTCTATTGTTAAATAGATTCCCTTCCTGGAGCTCTGCTTCCGTTGCTCATAATCTTGCTAATCATAAATGTGGGTCTGGCATATAGCTTTGAGTATTTCCTTTGACATTTACTATGAATGAATTGGATCCACCCATGGACCTCACAGGAAGTCCAAATATTTCCAGTTCTGCTAAATATTTAAAATGTAGTTTTAACAAGAACAGGTTTATGTTGGTTGCTGAATGCCCTGGAACAGGTGCATACGGCCTGAGAAATTCAGACCACACGCAACTGAGGACAGAGAGTAATGCAGCCCATGAGATAGGGTTTTTGTTTTTTAGTTTTGTTTATCTTACTTTTTATTTTTTTGTATTAGTCTATGTTTGCCATATAATACACACATTCATCAAGGGAAATTGTCACATACACATATTGCATCTGCATCCTTTTTTGTTTTCCCTTCTTCTCTTCACCTCCTACCTCCCTTCACCCCTGGATTCCCTTCCCATCTCCACAAAGTTTTATTTTGCTCTTTACATTATCTATATATTGGGTTTCTTTTATAAGAAAAATCATGAGATGTTAAACCTTCTGTTCTTGACTTATTTCATCATTTTGCATTATGGTCTTAAGGTGCATCTGTTTTCCTACAAATGACTCAATTTTTCCTTCTTTATGATTGACTAGCCTAGTCCACACTTAATATTTTTATGTTTAACCAACATTTTCCATGACTTGATTCTGCAAAGCTCAGCCACAGAATGTATAGGGAACAAGAGAATGCTGTGTAGGGGAGGTCACAGGGCAGAACCAACTCCGTGTATTGTGCTAACCACACTCTTGTGTAGCTTGGAAAAGAACACAGCACTCCCACATAACAGGATTTCAACCTACTGACAAGTTGTGAATGCTGTGACGATGGGCATTTATGGTTATTAAGTAGACATATAAGTCACTTATTTAAGTATCATCTTGATTACTTTTTTCTTGTTGCTGAGACAAAATATCCAACACCCAAAATTAAGGAAGGAGAGGTTTATTTAATTCACAGATTGTATCAGTCCATAATCAGCTGACTCCAAGGAAGGGTAGCAAGCCACAGGGGCAAAACTTTAAGATGGCAGAAGACAGCAAAAGCAGTAAGAGCAAGAAGCTGAGAGAGAAAGCCTCTTCTCATCCCTCATATGTAAGCAGGGTACCACCCTCCCAGGGCGGGTGTAGCACTGAAACCACCTCTTCCACAGGCTAAAGATGGTTATGAGGTAAGGACCCTGTCTACCTGCTGAGTCAGTTACTTAAAAGGAGATAGGATCCTTACCTTGTAACCATCCTCATCTTCTACAAGAAGAAAGCAGGTAGAGGATTTGAGTACTACACCTGCGCTGTGGGCGGGTAGTCTGCTTACAATGTAAGGGAGGAAGAAGAGACTTGCTCTTTCCCTCTATTGCTCTTGCTGCTTTTGCTGTCTTCTGCTACCTAAAAGTGTTGCCCTGTGCCGTGCCACCCTGCCTTGCAGTCAGCTGAATACAGACTGAAATCTCCATGATCTGTGAGCAAAATAAGCCTTTCCTTCATTAATTTGAGGTGTCAGGTATTTTGTCTCAGCAAAGAAAGAAAAGTAACCAAGACAAGCATTAAGTGTGGGTTTATGATTTTTGTAAAACAATTATATGTGTTAAAATAGTATTTTAGCACTACTGTATAGAAAGTAAAAAAAAGTGTCATATAGTTTATTTTTGCTCATGATATGAGTATACACATACACAAAATCAGTAATACTAGAAATATAGTTAATGATGCATTAATTTTTTTATTTTTAAAAAGGGTAAAATTAAACATAACAGAACAGAACAAAACAGATAAGATAACAACGTAAGAGACACAGATTTCAAAGCAAGACAATCGGAGATCTTCACTATCTATCATATTGTCTCTTGTTTTCTTCCAAACAGTTGTCCATATCTTCACATACAATGAATTCATGCAAAACAAAATAGTATAGAACTGATCAGAACAGGATGATGAAGGTGTTTCAGGTCTTCAAGACGAGACAATAGGGAAGTCAACAATGGCTGCCATAATGTCTCTCATTCTCTTCAAAATAGCTGTCCATGCCTTCATGTATGTTAAAATTAAACAAAACAAAACAGACTAAAATCACTCTGAACAAAGAATAACATTATTGCTGGATTTCACATCATGATGTTGTGGAATCAGCACTGGGTACTTTAGTGTCTCTTTTTCTTCAAAGTAACTGTTCATTTCATTGTGCATTATATAATTGATTCTCATAAACTTTTTAGAAGTTCTACACATGCATGAGTCTGTACATGTATATCTATCCTTTCTGTGTTAGAAGGAAAAACAAAACAAAACAAGACGAAACAAACACGAAACAAAAAAGGCATATAAACATTAGCAAAGAGCCCAGAACACTGACAATATAGGCCTTCAAAACAAGGCTGTAGGAGCATAACTAGGGCTGTTGTTTCACATAATGATGTTCAAGAGTTCCTCAGATCACCATACAATAGTATGTACAAATGTTCCAATCCTATGAATGTTATCTATTTTGTTCCAAGAACTTACAGAGTTTGTAGTACAATCATCTTAACTATCGTAAGTGTGTTTATATAACTTTAGACATTTTTTCTTTTCCCTTCCTTAGAATTGCAATCAGAATTTCAACTCAGAAAATTTTGATTGTGCCTCTTTAATAGACTTTTACAAGATTTACTCTCTGAGAGAACAACATCCCTCACTATATTCATGCCTTATGCATGACATTACTTTTTGTTATATGTATATTTATGAGCCCATAGTTTCAAGGATAAATCTTATAAAGAGTAAAATTAAATAAATAAATTCCATTGAGAACTCACTAGAAATAGCAACCACTTCTGTTAAAACAGACTTTGAAACATTAACTTCACAAAAACAAGGTCAAATATCCTAAGGATTTTACACTTATATGTCCTTTTATATTTAATTTTATAATACAAATATTAAAGACAAAGGGAGTTTTATAAGTTATATGGATTAACATTTATATATTGCGTATTTTATATGTACAAGATAACTCCAACTCAGTGTAGCCTAGGGCCACCAAAAGGCTGGACTCCTTGTGTGCTAACGACTGTGATGTATGGGTTCAATGGAGTTTACAATTCTTTCCTCCATGACGCTCCTTTGTCCCAACCATTATATAAATATTACCTCGTATCTAGGTGGGGGTTGCCTTCCAAAGCATTTGAAATGAGGAGTCAAAAATGAAGGCTTTACTTAAGGTCTCTTCCAACTCTTAGCCATGCTGAGCTAATACTAAATGATTTAGTTTCAAGTTTCTATTGTTCATGTTGTGAGTTTAATATTTAATGGTTGGTGTTCTCTGGGCTCTAAACTTTTCTAAGATGCATAAGTCACTTAGCATACTCCTTTGCTCTAGGAAGAGCCTTAGGTGTACAGATTGTACCTGGCCTCCCTAACCAAGCATAGATCATTGCCTAAGGCTTTCAGGCCTGGTACAGTGTGCTTCCTAACAGCATTTGTGATGAATCATGTGGCAGTCTTAATGTATAGGCGACAGTGTTGGCCCATAAGATACTGCAAAAATCTGTCCTGCTCAGCATCTCAAGGTGGCAACTGATGCTCTTGGGTTAAAATAATAGTTTGAGGCCACATTCCCACTTGACAATCGGCATAAGTGAATTGAATTCAGTACTCTTCCATGGAAGAAAATCTAAGCCCTAAGTAGGATGCTAATGATGTCATCACTAGTGTTACATAAGAAAAATACAACTCCTGAGCTGCTAGATGTCAGAAGTGCCAAGTTTCTGTCTCTCAAATATGGAATGATTGAATTTCAACGGACAAAGGAGGTTAAGAGTAGGAAAGGTTTATTAAGAGCAAGACCCTGAGAGTAAGAAATGGTCCTGATAGGGGTGGCTACCAAGGCTTTTTGTCAGGGGTAATTTATACACAACATGGGTACAATATGGGATAAACTACGATCAATCTGTAGGATTACAAGTATAATGTTACAAGTATACTGAGCATTGATGCAACAGGGAAATGAGTCAGGCAGCAAGGCTATATGGAAAGAATAAAGGCATTTTTGGGAAGGGAGGGGTGTATGGCTCCAGATGTTCTGGTCACTCATCTTGTACCCGATGCCTTTTTGGGCCAGGTGTTGCTAATTGTGCTATAATCTCAAATTGCCTCTTATCTTGTAGGCCTGCCTACTAGGTCTTCATCGTTAAGCCAGGCTCTCATATATTTTCCCCAGCCACAACTCTGGTGTCTGTTTTTTTGTGTTGTCTTTTTTGAAGACCTGTTCCCTCTCTTACTGCACACAGTTTCTATCTAAGTTAGCTGTCTGTAATACTTGGAGTCAAGATCTTGAGGCACCTATAATGGACATAAACTGAAGAAATTTAATTAATTTTTTGAGATTAGAAATTAACAAAGACATCCTGGAGATCTTAAAAAAAACCCTTAAAATCACTTTTCAATGTGTGTGGGGAACTGAACAACCTACTACCCTGTTGGTTGCTGAATTTTTCACATAACTTATGGTTACTACCAACATTGCAGAGATATTTTTAAAAAGGAAAGATAAAAGGTAGCTTCTTTATTTCTAGACTTTTTAATTGTTTACCCACTAACATAGAGAGGAAGTGTCTTGTATTCTGTTGACAGTTTTCATTTACATCTTTTTAAACCCTTGGAAATGTGTTCAACAATTTTTGAGAACCATGAGTCAAAAATTTCATAACTTTATTAACTGCATTTTCTGGGATTATAATTTAGACTTCAGAACGTACAGATAAAATCACTCCTATAAAGTATAGTGTGAACTTTTGATAGGAGATTTAATGCCAAACAGTACCACGATGTCAATGATAAAGAAATGGGTACATATGACAAATATTTTAAATTTTTTTCAGAAATATGAACAAATTGCTTCTGTACAATGCAAAGGTCATTATTTACCTGAATGGCCCCTGGTAATCTGCAAAGGCATGGAGTGGTTTTGAAAAATCTTTGCCATGTGCTCATAAAACCTTTTCTCTCATTTCTGACAATAGCCTATGATTCCAAAGAGATTTTTGCTGTTGAAATCTAAATGCTTCTATACATTGTGTTTTCTCTGATCAGAACCAAGATTCTGACCCATCTGCATATTTGTATTTCCAGTTTTGAGTATGGTGTTTGCATTAAGTATATGCTTGGTACCTACCTATTAAATCTATGAATCACACTAACCTTTGTTCTCAGCATGGACAAATTACAAAATGTTAAAAAGATCTCACTGGTCATCTATCTGAATGTTCTGATTTTATATAAGGGACACTATCTATAGAATGACCAAACACAAAGGAGCTAAGGTCACATGGCAAATTAAAAGCAGATTTAGGGTGCTTATATTCATTTTCTATCCAATGCTTATTATAATAGCTTATGTATTTTATGATGTGCTTTTAAACTAAATACTAATGACTAAATACTGATGACTAAATATATCATACAATTAATTAGTAATGATAAATACGTTCAGTGCAAAGTACATTACAAAATGTATTTGTTAACAGCCTATTATTATTTGAAACTTAGCGTTTATTCTCTATATTCTGTTTCGTATGTTGTTTCACCTCTGATAAACCCCTACACCACTGGATTGAAATGAGTGATTTCACTGAGCTACATTGTCAGCTATTTTTTGTTTTGACACAGGGTCTTGTCATGATGCTAAATTGTCCAGGCTGGACTCAAACTTGAGACCTTCCCTCCTCAGTCTCCCAAAGTGCTGGAATTACAGGGGTGCCCCACCATGCTTGGCTTTCATACAACATTAATTTTTATTTGATGCCTGTAGCAACTATATTACTAAGTTGAAGCTAAGTTGTAATTCTGTAGGTTTCAAGTCACATCAGACACTATGTCTCAGCAAAATGACTGTCAGTAGACACTGACAGAAAAAATGAGTTTTACAATTAATTTTTGTATCAGAAGTAGAAATAATGACTCTCATGCCCTTTTTGAAAATGCAGCTTGAGGAAATACACACATCTTGGATCAAAATGAAGCTTTTACGGAAATATGGTGTTTAATTTTCTTGAGGCAACAGCAAAGCACTAGTACACGAAGGAAAATATATTTAAAGAGAGAATTGGATAGAGAGACTAACAATAATAACTGTGCTCTTACAAATATTCTACTATAGCTACATACCAGTTCTGATTTACTTTGTTTATTTAAGTGGTCTCCTCTACCTTTGAAAGCATTTCCTGCCCTGCAGGTTAAAGTGGTTTGTTGTTTGCCAAAGATTCCTAGTAACATTTCTGTGTCAGAATTTGTCCCTGGGCATAGTTTGTTCTCACATACCAAAAGGCATCCATAACTTATGGCTACATGTAATATAACTATTAAAAGGTCTCCTGGTCTGTATAACAATGAAAAATTGCACAATGCTGAATTTCTACAATAATAATAATAATAAAAATTAAAATATCATGTCTATTAAGCCAAAAATTTAATAGCTTTTTGTACATTTTATGGTCTGCATTGCACAGACAAGGAAAACTAGGTTAAAAAGAGAATTTAAAAATAGCGTTGCCTAGCCTTTTGCAATAATGACTATCCTTTATTGTGTGTGGAACTTTATATATTCAACCAAAGTGTCCTCATACACTAGACATTATTAATTTTAAAACAATTGTGGAGTGGGGATCCTGAGAAATAATGAAAGTCCTCAAACTTATTACAGATAAGCAGAAAAGCTGAGATGTTGTGATTTTGCCCCATGCAATATTTTATTTCATTGTTCATTTGACACTGGGTATTGTTGGACATTATCACAAATATTTATTGAAGCATGTCATAAATTATCTTAAATATAGTGAAATATAAACAAGAATTTTTTCCTATACTTTTATCATGAAGTGATATAGTTTTTAAGTATAAAGACTTACACATTTAGAATACAATCTAGTTGCAAGGGTGACTCAAATCCTAAATTATTTGTTCCAGCCACTAGTATACATTTAAAATCTAGCAAACATCTCTGATCATTTCAATGTTATATCAAAGTATAAAATGTATGTGACAACTTTAAATTTTACTTAAATAAACTTTGAAAATTGACAAATAGTAATTATCTTAAAAATATCATTGAATGGTTTTTGTATCATCAATGAATATGATCTGTTTATTACTTTTTTTTTTTTACCATTTGATTTTTTTTACTAGTTTTCTTTAGCATTTGTTCAACATTTTAGCGATCTGTTAAGCACTAGCTTTAAAACAAAAGCTAAAAATTGGTATTGTCTTCTTAGACTTAGGATGAACACACATAGGCTGAGAAATGTTCCCATTTATTATGACACTGTGAGGCCTCTGACTCAGTAATATTCAAGAGGCTCATGTCTTCTGTTTGCACTTGGTGACATTTTCAGAGTGCTTTGATGTCACTGTGTCTTATGACCAATGATACTTGGAATATAACTTGAGGGTTTTACCACAATCATTTTGTGTTAAACATTGGGTTGCATTTTGGGGTGTAAACACAGACTTTTTTTATATAAACATCAGCTGAGTAACATTTTGATAAGATACAGGAATGTAAAGACAGAACTCATTATTGAATGTAAAGAAAGAACTGGATATTAAACGCTAAAATGTTTTCTACCAAGGTGATGTTTACTTGGGAAAAGATAACCATGGTATGCTTGTATTTTACTTAAAAATTACTTGGCACGGATTACCCTGTTCATGCATTCTTTTGTGTTTCAGTTATATGTTGTGCTGTTTGTTGGTGAGATAGAACCAGAGACCATGGCAGTTATGTATACTTTGATGAATTCTTATTGTGTTTTTGTCCCTATAGAGAAATATTTTCTCAATGCACACTGAATCCTGGAATTGTTCTGAAAGTTTCTTAGTGGTTATATCACAGTTTTGAGCAAAACTTTTTTTGCTTTGTGTAAATTCAAATGAAAAACATAATCTAAGATGGGCCATAAAATGTTTGAGCAACACTTGCTTTTCTATATGAAAATAAGAATTCCAAAATCACTTGTGCCTAATGAGGTCATGGGTTCCACATTTAGAAGATTATGAATACTTAGAACTGTGAAGTGGTGTGTGGTAAGAAGTGGAATAAACTATATTTTCATGGTGACTTACACTTGTTTATATAATCTTTGCACTATGTAATTTCACAACAAGATCCTTATATACTCTTGTATGTCAGCAAGGAAGCAAGTTTTATAGCAGGAATAGTGCAATAACTACAACTGACCTTGTTTCAAGGACCCTAAGAACTATTATTGTACCATAGGTGGTAAATAACATTACCACATTAGGCAAATTGTATTCTATCTTCAGACTTGCTTCAAATAGAAGTTAACAATGGACAAATGTTTAATGAAAGAATGAGTAGAATTATACCAATTTTCCTTTTCTGTGATATATCTTGAGTAAAAGACCAAAAACAACCTGTGATCTGTACTTCAAATTGATAGTTTCAAAAATAATGATTCATTGGGGAGCATGTTCATAAACTAATTTTTTATTCTAAAAAGGTAATATGAATGAGCAATGTTCACTGTGAAATGAAATTAAAATGAGTCATTGGCTTTTCTGTATATTTCTAAATTCTATATTGATGTTTTAAGATGTGTAGATCAATTAAATATTTACACATATGTGGTATAATTTAATTTGAGCCTCCGTGAAGTCATTTTGTTATTCCTAACATTTCACACTTTTTTATCAGTTCATTTTAGATACAATGATATTAGAACCGCCAACTGCTAACTAATCTTGAAAATTAACTAATAACAACTTCAAGGCACAGTGAGGTATTGAAACATCTGAGGTTATAGTTAGTAAATTTAATTACACAGAAAAAAAGTTATTAACTTTTAACTTAGAGTTGTTTCCAGGCATTTTATTGCCTTCTTTAGGAATGTAATACTATTTATTTTGATTACTAAAATAATGCTTCTTTTATTCTGGTTACCACCTACACTTCAAATTTCATTAAAAATTTTTTGTAAAGAAAGCTATTATTACTAGCTCTACTCTTTACTCATCTTAAATTTTGTCAATCCCCACAGCTCCAAAGTCATCCCTGCTGAATGTAGACCTAAGATAATATCATAGACTCATACCATCTTCACTATCAAATGACATATTTCAAGGCGAAATGACTATATGTAAATGATTGGAAATTTATTGTTTACAAATATCATTGACAAGCCAAGAACAAGGGGTTATACTATACTTTTTAAATTATAGTGAGTGTATTATGCTGCTTTGTGAAAATCAACTCTGTAGACACTCAACCTCCAGTTCTTTCATCATTTTGGTAACATGGAGTAGCTTAAGTAACTGTTCTCTAACATATAGGGACACTAGTCTGGGTTGAGGAAGAATGAGCTGTGTCTTAGTTACTTTTCTCTCTGTCTAGAAAAAATACCTGACACAAGTTAAAGGAGGAAAGTTTTATTTCAATCCACCATAGAGATTTCATTCCATTTTAGCTGGCTCCAAGGCAAGGTTTCATCGCAAAGGGGCCATTGTAGAGGAGAAACAGTTCATGGTACGGCAGGCAGGCAGGAAGCAAGAAATGCCAAGCAGCAATCAACAGCTGTAGTCTGCCTTCTCTCTGACCCTTTATATTCCATCCAGGCTACAAGCCTATTGATTCACACCACCTATGTAGTGTGAAGCCTTCATCATTCACACTCTTAATCTCAATATCCAGTCTTAATCCACATTGACACACTCTAATTCAGCCACCTTTGAAACTCCACACCTATCAACACTTGAGGCTTGGGTAGGAGGACATTTAGGTACAAGTCAAACAAGGTGGAATTATAGTTGGGTTCTTGATAATTTTGTATAACACAATACTCACCAGTGAAGCATCTTAAGTCACAAAGTAGTGAATGCAAGACTAGTTTTCTCTTTGAAGTAAGTGAAAGAGTTTGAGAACCCCTTTGGTAGTAGAAAGATTCCTTCTGTATAGAGATTTTTTAATTCATCCATCCGTCTAATGTACACACTTATTATGGAGTATATGTTCTTGCCATGAGTTATATTGCAAAGTACCTGAAAACCTTAAATGCTGACTAATCTGTGCAATGAAGAAGTCAATTCAGGCAATCTTTATTCTCTGCCTAGGAGAACCCTCACTTTCTAAGCTATTCAAACAACTGTCTTAGCACTTTGGAAGCCTTCTTTTATTATAGTTTTTCCTTTAAAAAAAACTTAGGGCTTATTATTTTCACTGAAAAATAAATTCCTGCATTTTATTGCCAACTATGTTTTTTGTTGGAGTGAATGTGTGTTCCATGAGTTTAGAATAAAGTCATCTTTGTCTGCCATTATACATAACAAACTTCAAATGACAGGAAAAGTACAATCATTTTCCTCCACCAGTGGTTACAAATGAACATGCTATATTCAGAGTGATAAACTACCAGATAGGAAAGATGTCGACCAATCTGGATAGAGAACTAACCAATTCAAGTATCCACTGGTTGGTGTATCACTTGGGTGCTTAATGCTTGAGCAGGAACTCTAACTGCAAATAAATAAATACTCCTAAAACATAATATAATACTTTTAAGAAATGTAAGTATGTGGATGATTACATTCACAGAGTAGCTTTTGTTTTTGCTAAATCATCTTTGCTCTCAATTTGCACTGGGCAGATACTCCAATGGCAATCAGCTTATCATCACATGATGCCCTACTTGTCTTAGACGGCAACTTGGTAACCTTGTGGTTCTGACAGAGGCTTGAGCAATGGATGTCTTCATTCAGGGCAAGATGCTAAAGAGTAGGCTTAGCAGGAAAGCTACCATACTATCATGAACATTACACCTGGTTTCTGAAGAGTTTATTAAATGAAACATACTACATAACAAATGACATACTCTGCTTTTCAGCCTGGTGAAATGCAATGTTAGAAAAATGAAACTTTTAATAACCATTTATGTGGTTCATAATTATTTAAAAACTGTTTTACTGACACACGGTAGTTTATGTTTTCATATTTCAGAAATATGGGTAGTAATACATTCTACTGTTATACTATATTTGTAAATCTTATTACTTTTCATCTTTTGAGACTTATACCTTTTATCATTGTCTTCATCAGATACATAACTTTGTTTTATGCTGTGTTAAAATCAATATATAATTTGGAAACTGTCACTTATTCAGTGGGCTCTCATGCATACTGAAAGCACATTACTACATATTGAAGGAAAGAGAAAAATGATTTTGTCTGCATTGATTTGTACATTCTCATTTTGCGGTGATATCCAGTCTCTTAAGAAAATAATACAGACATGATGAAATAAAAGTCTTTATAGCAGCCATGGCATGAGGAAACTACCCTAATGAAGGCTGAATCAGAAGTTCTTTGAAGGTAAATGCTTAAAATGATTTAGAGATTAAACACATAGAAACTTCAATTGATACTCCAATTTTCAAACATGTTAGATTTTACAGATTTTTTTTACACCAGGAATAGTTTGAGCAATGACCAATTCAGAGACCTAAACTATTGAATTTCTATTATGGGCAATGGAGCCAAACCATGTGAGCAGTACGTCTTTGTCCTTTTCCAGGGGCTATTTACTGGGTCATCTAGACCCATGATTTTCAAAAGCCAGCCCTCTAGCTGAATGCACAAGGATCATCTTGTTTATTTATTAAAGACATGAATTCCTGGACCAAACTCAAAATTGATGGGCTTGGAATCATCAAAAGTGTTCCTAGATATTAATATTTTTATGAAGCTCTCAGTGTAATTCTGTTGTAGATGCACTGGAGCATGATTTCCTACAAAATTCCACATGATGCATTTTAGCCTTATTTTGATATTTAATAAGAGAAAAGAGAGAGGTAGAAAGAGACAAAATTGCTTTTTCTTAATGGGCACACAATGAATAGACACAATGCCCAAAGCTCCCTGCCAAATGCCCTTTTCTCTGAGCTCGTCACCATTTATCTCTGCACCATTACTCTTGCTAGCTATCATTTGTTACCTCTTAGTGAACTTATTCTGTGATTTTAGAGAACATAGATGCCCTACACCTGAATAACAGCTTTAAAAGTTTTTAGTTCTTTTTCTATTTGTTGGAAGCAGTTGAATTTCTCAGACCCCTTGACTACTCTTTGCTTGACAAAATGGCACTATAAAGAAGATTGATACCAAGGTTCTTCAGATAATTGTGCAAAAGTAAGCTCCAAGAGCGATATGTTAGCCCTACTATATTTGTCAACGGTTGAGTTAAATTATCCACAAGAAGTCATTTAAAACAAATGACTCTAAATTTACTCTAACATCCATGTTGATAGTAGCATTAAGTATAGGCTTAGTTTAGCTTGATTAACAGACTTTAAATCTTTTGTATTGCATGATTATCAATCACAGCAAAGAAGATTTGGAAAGAAATCAGAGTAAAGGATTAAACTTACAAACTTATAAACATAATGTGCATGACTTGAGTTAGAGAATAAAATAACAATATGAAAAGCAAATATAACAAAAAATCTTCCATTCTAGTCTATTAATTCCCCTTAAATTATAAATCCACTTTTTTTTTCATTTTTTAAAATTTTCTTACTGGAGATTCCATGTAAAATACTTGAATTTCCCTTCTTGTTCATTTTAGCTTTACAGACCAGTGCACTATATAAAAATAGTGGAATCAAAACAAAGTTCTTGCACTAGGCAACAAATAAAAATGTTGTTTCATTTTTTTTTAACATCTTGGAGTATAATCTGTTGGCAAAAAACACTAAAATCTCTTTAATCTCCTCTGGTATATTTTTCTCTTTGTCTGTTAAGTCTGTGGACTGAAATTAGACATCAAGGATACTTAGAGTTTCAGTGCAACATTTGTGACTGAAAGTGCACATGTGAGAATAAAATGAAATAGGATGAAGAAATGATTTGATTACTACCTTTCCACCCCAATGGATTGCTTGTTTTGACATAACCTATAAGCATATTACTCTTCCAAAGTGCAAGCATAAATTTGATCACTGCCAGGAAACATAGGCTAGAAAACACAATAAAATAATGAGCTTCTAATAATTTATGTAGACCATAGTACTATTATTTTAATAATTCAACATTTATTTTAGGTTGTCTGCGAGTCATGCGCTCTGTTAATTCCCCAGCTTATAAAATACTAATAAGAGTAAACACCAGTTTAAAGAGATCCCACACCATAATCCTTCTTCACTGTTTACAGTCAGTATTTACAAGATGTAAAATATCACATGATCAAGTTTTACCCTGATACTGGAAGGATGATGGTAAACGAACACTAAAATTGGAAGTCTAAATATTTAAAAGTTGTAACTCATGCTTTAAAAAGTATTTAGAAATTCTTCTGTTATATTATCTTTAAAATATATATTTGTAATAACCTGGCAGTTTTGGAAATGCAGTGAGACCTGTCTGACTCTCTGAACTGTGACAAGAAAAGTTAAGAGTCCAGGCAGAGGAGGCTCTGTTGTTCTAAATCATTTCCTAGACTTAGACTAATCCTTCATTAGACAAGGATCAAAACTGTGTGTGTTAATCCCCAAGACCTTCTGTCCAAATTTAAGAAGAAGCTTCCCCTTGACTAGTTTCCGATGGAGGACCATAAGCATCGATAGCATCAACGGAGAACTATTAAAAGTGTGCTGCTATCATGACTGTCAGCCCATAAGTTAAGCAATAAAGATGTAAGTCTGTTTCTGACACCAGTGTACCTCGTTAAGATTAGTGTTAACAGAGCAACCAGTTTTCTTGCTTGAATTTAGTTACTTGAAGTTAAACTTGATCTGAGACATACGGTAATAGAGCCACAGCTCAGCCCAGAACTAGTTGATGATCTTGAATATGACATCAGCTCTTAAGTTCTCTTTTCTTTCATGATAAAGGAAAAGAATTTGAAAATATTACTCTAGAGCCATTTTCAATGGTGATGCTGGATTTAAATTGCTCTATATGATTTCTAAGTATGATTGTTCCTAATTACAGCCTGGGGCACACATCCAGGCCACCACCGTTTCTTCCACGGTTGCTTGTAGGAGCCCTTCCCTACCTGGTTTCTCTGCTTCCACCTTCGCCCCTCACTAATCCACACTCTACACAGTTAAGTCTGGCAAAATTTGAAAGCCGGATGCACTGTTCTATTTTATTGCTTATATCTGCCTGCATATTTGGTATAGAATTCAGATCTTAATATGACCACAGGGGTTCTGCTCAACCTAACATTCAATCATCTCAGCACTCAGAACATTCAATCATCTTACCTCGTCACTGTCTCCTGCTTACTGGGTCCCAATTACGCTAATATTCTCCATCCTGCCCAATAGTCCAGGATTCTTGCCAAGTCAAATACTTGAATAATCTATTTCTTGAATAAAATGTCCCCTTTCTGACACAGTCTTTAGTCAACTCTTCTACAAACAGAAGATTTCATTTTAAATACCATTTACCTAAGCAGGGTTCTCTATCACCTGCTTAAATAATATATTTCTGATTCTATTGGTTGGTCCCATTTGTTAGATTTTTTTCTATGCACTCCTCTTAGGTTATTACATTGTATCTTTACTGATTTTTAAAAATCATTTATTGTTTTTGTTAAATTATCTCTCATCATCGAGATAGATTAGATGCAGATTGATTAGATTAGTTGATTAGATTAGAGGAGGGACAGTTAGTAAGATACTACTGCCTCTCTAACGTCTAGATTGATTACTGCTGATATAGATATTGAATAATATGCAAACTGGATCAATACGAAAGAATGGACAAATTAATAGATAAATAATAATGGATGAGTGGGTGCATACATACAATACTTTTCATAATTTGGTAATATCCAGAACTACCATTTTACTTATTTCTGGTTGGCTTTTTTCTTCAACAGAAAGAAGACTTTCTAAGATATAATGGTACTGGGGGCAAGAAAAAAGTTACAACTGTACTACATTTTCCATAGAATGGATGTCAACAGTATCATAACTCTATTACTTGAATGAGGATTTTCCAATAACTACCAACATTATGGATAAAAAAAAAGACTGGTGACCTTATTGGTGATTTAGATTTATCAAACATATCAAACTGACTTCAAAAGTTTGAGGGTCGATTTACCACTAAATACAATTTTTCTGCTATTGTCAACTTTCACTTAAAAATCTATTTCAGGTCAGAAATTGTATTGTGTTCTTTCTTCCAAGGTCAAGTAGGCACAGGTTGGACTCTAAGGGTATAATTGCCACTGGTCCTTCCTGTCTGACCTGTTGCTTCTAGACGCCTGCTTTTGTTCACAGCTTTACTGGTAGATTTCAATTTTCCTGGTTCTTTTGGTGGGGGACAAGTTCCAAAATACGATTGACCTTATGTAACTGTTGCTTGTATAGAAAACATTACTTGTGCCTCTACAATAATGTCCTGCTGCATGGCAAATGCCACTAGCTCTACTGAGACTCAGTGAAATCCTGTTTTCTAGCAATGCCCTTCGGGTCTCTAGAAAAGGAATTTCCACTACATGAAAGGTGCTTTTTTACATTAATACCTGTGCAGTATTGGTGAATATTATTAGACTTTAACTTCTACATGGGAGAAATGTGTTTCTAGTATCTGATAAGAGGTATGGTATAATCGTTGGTTATAGATGTTGTAATCTCATTTTATACATGGGCAAGCTGAGGGTCAAAAGTTTAGTAATATGCTGAAGTTCAAGATTCTGCAAGTTGTGAAGAATGGCCCTGGACCTGACTACACTGAAACTCAATTTTCTTTCATCATGTCACACAATGAAAAACTCTAGAAGAACACTGTGTTTGAAAATATTTGTAGGATATGCAATTAAAAACCATAGCTACTAGATATCTAGTAGTCTGTAAAACTGTCCTGAGTATTATCCTTCTGTAGTAATTTTATGTAGAAATACAGTTGTCCTGTACTGAAAAATTTATATTGATTATTACTTGCTTCTCAGATGTGTCAAAATTACTGATTGTTGGAAACAGAGAACCAAATACAATGTTGCTCAGATTACAAGATGTAGGAATATAAAATTGATCAAACAATACCTATATATTAACTATTGTCAATTTCCTGTTATCTTGTTTTGAAATTCTGTATCATTGTTTTAATTGTTTTATTTTTCTCTTTTAAATGAAAAGGTATAAATTCAACAAATTTTTTCTATCGAAGCTGCTCTAGGAATAGAAGCATTTACTGTCACCTCTCCCATCAACATTGACTAGGGATGTTAGCATGTTATGAATTACATTCCATGATGAAAAATGATAACAAGTTTGTATTTCCCAAATTGATACAAATAATAGCCAAATATCATTCTGAATAACACTTCTATATTTTACCAAACATCTGGAACACAGTAGAAACCTAGTCCATGTAAGATCTCTTTGCCCTCACTACATCTCAGAGCAAATACAACTTTTACTTACTTTACACTTCTGTTGTATCACTTATTAGCTGTGTGATTTGGGTAATATACACAACATCCCTGAATTCACAGTTCTCATCTGCTTTGTACATTATTGTTCTCTTTAGTAATGTCAGGGAGCTTAAAAGATTTCATAAAGTCTGACATATACTATGAGCACATGCCATTATTGTGTTTTACACAGGACAGAAAGCATGATGTATAAAGAACACAAGTCTCAGGGCTGGGGATTTAGCTCAGTGGTTTAAGCGTCTGCCTGGCAAGCAGGAGGTCATGAGTTCAATCCCTGGTACAAAAAAGTGTATTAAGAACACAAGCCTCAGCCATTTCTTATTAACTACTTGAAACCTGGTACCAGTTAGCAAGCATTTGGACTTCAGTTCCTGTGCTTTGAACATTGCCTTCCTTTGCAGTGTTATCCTGTGGCACTTCATATCTTATTCTATGTATCTACCTGAGTCACTCTGTTTTCAGTTTAGTTCCTCTAACATATGGATTTATTTCCTGCCTCACAGTCTTGGCATGCATTTATTTGTAATTATTTTATTAGTACATATTTTTAGTACATAATGTTTATAATTCTTTTGGGGATTTGGTACATGTACATAATACATCTTAATTCTTTTTTAAATCCTATTTCCCTTCCCTCCCTCATCATCTACTTCTGGATTCCCTTGTTTTTTCTTTTAGTTAGTACATGTTTGCATACATAATGCTTACATTCCTTATGTGGAGTTGGTATATGTACATAACACATCTTAATTCCATTTTTCATCCCTTTGTATTCCCTTTACTCTCCCCTCTATCTTTTAATCCCTTTCTCTTTTTAGAAAGATATAACTGCCTACTTCCTATCATCTATGTTTAATTTTTTTTCCTACTTATTTCTTGGGTTTCAAGGACTAGAAAGGCTGTGGGGAAAAAAGAACTCCTCTGTTTTGTTGGTGGGAATGTAAGCTAGTACAAGCACTTTGGAAATCAGTATGGAGATTCCTCAAACAATTGAAGCTAGAAATTTCATTTGGCTCAGCGATTTTCCTTCTATACATTTTCCCAAAAGAGTTAAAGACACCATATTACAAATCACAGCAGCACAACTAACAATAGCTAAATCTTGGGAGCAGCCTACATGTCCATCAACAGATGAGTAGATAAAGAAAACAGGGTGTTTGTACTCAGTGGACTCTGCCTCGAAAGATAAACGCATTATTTGTAGGACAATGGATGCAACTTGAGAACATAATGTTAAGTGAACTAAATCAGACACACTAATTTAAATATTGCATGCACTTTTCACTGAGTTGGAGGCTGTTTCCCTACTATTATGGTCTTTGGGTCTTAACTTTTATGTCATTTCAATAGAGTAACATTCACTGATCATTCAAGTCAAACCACATTCTCCCAGGGCTATTCAGCCACTTCAACTTTCATTCCAAAGTTTTTAATTGAGAAACATGTAAGTTTGCAAAATAAGGAGAGAAAAGTTTAACTGTAAGCACTTATTGAATGCTTATCTGATAAGCATTGTGACACACTCCTAAGTACTGTCTTGTTTGAAGTCTCCACTATTCCAGAGAAGCTGCTGTGAGTATCTCCATTTTATAGTTGGGAAACTGAAGGCTTGCAAATGACCAGCAATTGCCCAGGGTCACATAGATAGTACCTAGCAGGTCAATAAACCAGGTCAGTGTGTTTGACTTCTGAACTGGAAACAATTAGTCCTCATGTGATACCCAGAGATTTCCTGCATTTCATGATGTTTAAAATTAGACTGGGTCATGTGACAAAGTTCTGCCAATTAGAACGTGAGTGAAGATGAGTATCATGATTTCCAACTGGGAACACTTACCAGTAGAAAAGAGCTCCCAGTGAGCTGTGTGAGGTTTCTGTGAGTAAGAAATAAGATTTGGTGCACCAGTCAGTTGAGAGCTCGCTGCTTACCTGCTGCCACAGTGGGTAGTTCTTCACGCTGACTTCTGTAACAGCTGAAGTCACGCTTTCTGTGAAGTTACTCAGACTGACTGGCTTCTCTAGGGAATGAGAACGTTGTGATGGGTCTGTAGCTCGTTGGAGATACTTTCAGCTGTGGAAATATGCATGCCATCTGATATTATCAGAGATCACAAAATATTTGTTTTTGTAAGTAAATACATTTTCTTTGAGTAAAATGATCTGCTTTATGTAACTCCAGGTTTGGCCATGGAGGGCTTCACAATATTTTAATTTTATTTTTTTCTATTCTGCAAGAATTGGAGGAAAAAAAAATCTTTTTGCAAATTATACTTGAGTACCATATAGAAAAGCATTGAAAGAAAGAAAGAATCTTTTGATGCAAATATTTATTTCTACGCTTGATTTGATCAATGCTAGGGAACCTATGATGGGCTATTCTCCCTTTGACAATGAGGTTAGCAGCTGTCGTAAGAGGAAGGAAGATTCTGTATGAACTTTTGCTCATTTGTCAAAGGCACATCTGTTCCTTGAAGCACAAGAATGTCTTTCTGCAACTTAAAAGAGTGGCAAGGAAATGGACAACATAAATTCATGCTTTGGTTTCAGTTGCCAGAAATCGGTTTAGTAAAATAAGAAGGAAATATAATTTATTAACAACAACTAACTCTGTAACTCCTGTCAGCACATCCTACTTACTTTAATTTTATGATTCTTTTAGAGTGTTGCAATCCCAATTTTTACCCCCAAATCCTGCAAGTTTGAATCATTTTCTAAAGAGAGTAGAGACAACTAGTGCCAGATATATGAATCAAGCTCCAATAGATGAGAAATGATGCTGGGAAAGTCTAGAACCTCTTTCAAAACACTGATCCCCACCAACTCATGGAACTATCAACTAGAAATCATTGTGACAATTTTGTTAGTCCCTCAGAAATTCCCTTCTTTTCTTTTTGTCACCATCAACAATATCAGAACTTAATTGAATGAACACAGTCTAAAAGAGAAACAACCAAGGACAGTCTTTCTTCCTCTCGCACTGTATCTATTTTTACTTCAGTTTTAGAAAGAATTGTAATTTCTTTGTCTTGATTTCCAGTAACAGCAAACCTGATTTCTTCTGCACTGTAGATATTTAGGGCTATTCCTTTCTTTTTATAGAGCAGGTAGAATATATTTTTCACATTCATCTTGCTTCTCTTGATGTTTTTCTATTTTTTCTTCCCAACCACCTTATGTCTAAATAATTTGATAATTTTGTTTTAGAGAGGAGGAGGAAAACATCCAAAGTGGCAAAGTGACTTGCTCCAGATCATAAAAAGAATGTGGCAAGAGTCTGGGTATTAAGATTTCAATTCTTTTGAATCCTGAAATGCTAAGTATATTAAGACTTTTCTTGCCCACATTAGCCACTTAAACAGACTGAGCCGCTGTCTGCACGTGAATAAAAAAATGCACAAGCAAAGTCTTGGGAGCACTTGTGCGACTTGCTTTGCTCTTTCGTACTACTTCATCAACCCAAGACTTCCACATGGAAAATAATGCCCCTTGGTCTGGGATCTAGAGAGAATGTTTATGAAAAAGAAGCCAAATGCAATTTAAGTGCATCCTTTTTGAAGCATATCTGTACAGTCAGGAGCCACATTAGCTAGTTAGCTTTTCATGTACTTTTGAAAAATTTTATTAGTGCATATTGTTAATTATTTATTTTGGGCATACTCATACATGCATACAACATACTTTAATTACTTTCAGCCTTCCACTACTCCTTTCTCCCTCTCTTAACCCACCCACTGATCGCCTTTCTGGTTTCTAAAAAAGAGTGGCTATAAAAATTAATTATTTTAAAGAGATTCATAGCCAAACAGTTGTTTTCCCTACATACATACACATTCTCACATAAACTAGAAAAATCCTAAGTCAACTGATCTGGGTTAACAAATAATGGAACACAAGAGATAACAACTCAGGCCTCTAGTTCCCAAGAGACCTTGAAAAATGGCTCAAAAATGTCAATCAAGTTCACTTGATGGTTCTGCTTCTTCTCATTGCACCTAATCTTCAGAAATAGTAATCATCCTTTGAAGTTTCCAAGTCATTGCGCCTGGAATGCAGCGATTTTGAATTACTAATTCCAGTGAAGAAATAAGACTGAACTACAGAATCCCCCACAAATGTGCTATTATTCAACCTAATTAGCTAAAATCAAGTCATGTTTTCACAACTGTGAACTCTAAACTGTGGCAAGGAAGGGAAACACTAAATGATTTAATTCTGCAACCCCACATGAGCTTAACGCCGTTCAATTCACAGAAACCTGGAGGAGTCCACGTTCTCACTGTAGTTCTCACTGTTGTTTATATCAATTAAACTCCCTGCAACGCAAGGAGAAAATAATTCATCAAAATTTATGACTCTTTGAATAAATTATGGCTGTACGAGGAAAGATGAATTTAGATTACTTTGAGTTTCTACAAGGTCAAGAATTTGTTAGTTTGAACAAGATCCATAGCACTTCACAAAGACTTTGATGTAAACTGAAGCCCACATGGTAGACTTTTAAGGGTTTCCAAACCATTGTTTTCACTGTTATTCCATTTGTAAAAACAGCATATCCATGCGATCCCAGAGACCTCCAAGCTAAAGCTGAACTGTTTCTTGGAATGATTTAATGTGGGTAGTTAGTTAGCATACCCACGGGCCCTCGTAGAAGCCATTCTGCCCTCATAGAAGCCAGCTGTGGGGCTACAGGACCATGAAAACCAGGAGTGAATCACATAAAATAAATTGCCATGAGAATAATTATTTAAAAAATAAGTCAGATTTATATATTATTCATCAAATATTATATATGTGAAAAATGAGAATAGTTAGTATAGTTAGTATCCCCAAAGTAACTGATTCATTTTAATATGCTCAATACAGTACTAAATATTCTTTTTTCTCAATAAAGTCTTCTCACAACAATTGTCTAACTATCTTCATTTTTTAAAATCAACTAGTCAAACCATGGACATACAAAACAACATTGAAACCCTCCTGTGCCCATTATATCCTTTGTCTATTACTTTTGAATGAAAATTTTTTATATACCACATATGACAGGGACCATGAAATAGAAAAATAATTTTAAATTAATCTTTCCCTATATTTATATATTTCAACAAAATAAAATTCACTATCACACTGCAGCATACTTACAGCTTTATTATCCCTCAGAAAAGACAGTCATTTTATAGGAATCTATGAAGTTCTAGTAGTGTGTATTGTTATTGATCATTTATGCTATTGTAGGATATTTAGTTTGTTTAGTTCTTATTTTATATAGCATTGATTGATACTAGGCAGATCAGTGATATGTGCAACATTCAATTTTTGCTGTAAAGATAATGCTTAATATATTTCCCCATCCATTTTCTCTCTGTTACTTCCATCAGAATCCTTTGTGATCCTGATTTTTCTTCTGGCTTCAAGTTCAATCATTTTGTTGTTGGTAATCCTGGCATTTTATACATTACTTTCAGAGAAAGATCTCTGATCCTAACGCACAACAGGCTTCTTAAACTAATTCTGATGGACAGACTTAGTACAGTTTTTTTCCACAAGCCCAGTTCTTGTTTTATCCATGAAATTGCTTTGCTATGCATTTTATTAGGCTCAAAGTCTTAATACTCTCTCCTGCTGAGAAATGAAGAGGATATAGGTCCCTGGATAAATTTATCTGCTGGAAGGGAACATAGAAATATAATCTCCTAACTGGCTTCATATCATTTAGCTGTGCTCGGCACAAGTGCATCTGAAGACATTTATCTGACTCTAAAGCTGAGATCTTCATGAAAGCAGGTTAGCTCTCCTAGATCCAAATATCTGGGTTTATATCCTGTAACCTATGGGTGACTTGTGGGTATTAAACCAGACATGTGGGTTAAAAGAGAAGTGGCCTTAAAATAATTTAGATTTACTGTGAGTGGCAAAAGGGCAAAGAGTACAGGGAGAGCAAAATGGCTGAACGACACTTCCTGCTGGAAAAGGGCCTACCTTGAACTTGCTGATTGAGAAGAAGCAACACAGTGTCTTGAAAATAAACCACGCTGATGGATGTCTTCTGGACAATGGAGCTCCCTGTATTTATTCTCCTTTTCTGTTTGATGTCAGCATCTTAGCACTCAGCCTGAACTCTACTACAGTTAACTGTCGAAATAAGTTATTTCGAGTCGATAATGAATACTTCCCTAACATGTTATTATTGAAGATAACAGGTTTCAAATGTGTGACCGTATGGTATACAATTCATTTTCTTCTTCTGGAAGGATCGGAGCCTCCTGTCATTAGAGCTGAATTGTGTGTCAACATTGTGCTGATTTAGAGCATGCCCCAAATTCAGACCAAAGACAGCAACTTGCATTGAAAGAGCACAATAAGCCGACAAACCAAGCAGAGGCTTCCCATCTGCAGAGAACCTTCAGAGTTCTTTCTTTGGAATGTCTCCTTACTCTCTGAAAAAGAGACCATATGTGTTTTATTCTGATTTTAGCAACAAGGAAACTGAGACTTTGGTGAATTGTTCTGTCCAGATCATAAAAGTAGTAATTAAGAGCACCATTGAGAGCTCTCGGATCCTTAGTTTATGCTTCTCAATCGAATATTTCTGGGACCTAAAAGTAAAGCACAATGATGTCCATGGGACTTGTCTACTTTGGACTCCAGAAAAAGAGAAATGCACAGCTTCATGATAGCTCACTCCTGAAAGCAGCACAGAGAACCTTGGCTGCTACACCTTTGCTTTTGCCTTAAATTGCATGATAGAAAAGAAGCAGTGCAGACAGGATTTCTTTTTATTTTTTCCTTCAGATTTCCTTTTCCCTTTCCATTATGTTTCCTTTAATATAATACTTTGTAAGTAAAGTATTTGTGACTTTGTATACTCAATAAAGTTCCTGGCTTCCTATGGTATTTCAACACATAGCCAGCCATGCATTAATGGCTTCCAGACTCCCTTCTTCCCATTAGCTTTGCATTTTCCCAGCCTTTCTTAAAAGCCATTCTACCTCCAGTGGGACTTTTTCTTTTTTTTTTTTTTTTGACATACATGTATAAGAAAGAACAGAAAGAATGTGTCTTTGTATGTGTGGCTTATCTCACTTTACATCATATCCTCTCATTTCATCCATTTTGCTTCTAACGACAAGATTTAAATTTTATGACTGATGTTCCATTTTCTATTTTTCCCATTGATTTGCTGATGGATGCCTCAGATGAGTTCTTTTTTTAATATTGGTGTGATATATGTAACTCTGGAGTATTTCTCTTTTTCAGATTTCATTTTCTTTGGAGGCATATGCAGAAGCAGTTTTGCTGGATCATACGGTAAATCTACTTTTAGTTTTTGGAGCAAACTCTATCCTGTGTTCAGCAATGGTTGTACTATTTACATTCTCACTGTTGTAGTCAGATATTGCAAAGGAAACAATTTAATACAGGACACATAATTTATAGTATTATTTTATAATGGTCACCCAAAGAGTCAAGTACAAAAGAAACAGTGCAGGAGATCTGTCCACACATTAAGACCTAAAGAATCCAGCTGAGAGCCTGGATCCCACAGCAGTGTCCTGCATGAGCCTAGCTGAAGACCTAGAGCCACAACAATGCTCCCCATGAGTCCAACTGGAGGCCCAGAGCCCACAACAATATCTCAAGTACATATGTTTCACAGATCTGTGCTGGTAAAGCTCAAAGTTCAACGGTGGAAGCTAGAAAGTCAGTGTCAGTGGGAGATGAAGGATTTGTGCCAGGAGGCTGAGTCCTGCATTGGAGCTAGGAATCATCACTCAAAGTCAGGACTAGGGCTCCCCTGAAAAGTGCCCGAGCCATCCTCAGTGACAGCAAGGTCCCAGGCTCTTTCAACTATAAGAAGAACTGAGTTCTTATCAGGAAGCCAGTGAAACAAGCTTCTCCAGGAAATTGAACAGCACGTATCTTCCCTTCCAGAGCCAGGAAGTGATGCTCAAAGTAAGGACCAGAGTTCTCTCAAAGTGAACCACAGCCATTCTCAGTGACGTCAAGGTCCAGGGCTCCCCTAATGATGAGAACAACCAAGTTCACATCAGGATGGAAGTTTGATAAGCTCCTCCAGGAGAAGCAATGGCAAAAGGAGAACCAACAACATTATGGAGAACCCACAACACTACTTCTCCCTCTCCAGTTCTCCCTTTTATGTTGGCAACAATCTCCAGGTGGGACATCTGCATCCAGCACCACACTGATTCAGTCCCTCTGGCTGTTGCAAATTGACCACCAATTATCAATCCACCACACTCACCAACAGTGTATTAAATTTCCATTTTCTCTACAGCTTCATCAAATTTTGATATTTATTGTGTATTTGATGATAGCCATTGCGGTGTGAGATGATATCTCATTAGGAATTTTGATTTGCATTTCATTTTCTCCATGGCTAATGGCCTATTTGTAACTTAAGATCACATTTCAGGGTATGCATTTAAGAATCAAAGGTGTCATGGTGGCCCACATCTGTAATTTCAGCTACTTGGCAGACTGAGGCAGGAAGATAGAAGTTTGAAGCCTAGCCTGGGCAAATTATAAGAATAATCTTTATAAAAATATAAAAGGGCAGGCCATGGGTTTAGCTCAGTGGTGTAAGTACCTGCCCCGCAAGTGTGAGGTCATGAGTTCAATCCATGGTACCAAAAACAAAACAAAACAAAACAAAAAACAAGCAAGGAAACAAAAAACCTATATATATGGGCTTGGAGTGTATCTTGGTGCAAAGGCCTTTGATACAATCTCTAGTACTGAAAAAAGAAAATATTTTGAATAACTTCTTTTACATGCTTTGACATTTCCGGGAACTCCTAAATAGTACATTAGTAATTATTGGAATGAATAAGATTTAGTGTATTCTTGCAAGCATAAACACAAGACTCATGGCCTCAGGATCACAAAGTTATATAAATACATGTGCACCTTCCTCCCTCTCAACCTCTTTTCTTATTTTCCTTCCTTTCACAGGAATGCAGAAGTAGTTATTAATACAGGCACTATACACAGCAGTCATTATTTGCCTACTTGAGATTATTCTAGTACATCAGCTAATGCATTTTTTCCTGTTTCAGTTAAATAGATTGCTTGTGGAGGACTAACTGGATTGCTCTTTTTGTTAGAAGAGGATTTGACTTTACTTCTGTGCATCGATATGTATATAACTGGCTAGGATGTTTATTTATCCCCCAATTGACCTTAAGCAGTGGAAATGGTCTAGCCAACGTGCTGATGTATAGTCTTTAAAGAAATGCAATAAGTCAGTGCTGCAGGTGCTGCTTTGCTGTAGGTTGACACTGAGTTTTGAGAAAGAAGCCATGATATCTCAAGACATGGTGGTTACACATCAAAATTGAAGCACTGACCCCAAAACACTACATACTACAAATTGCAGAGGTGATTAGCGGTCTCCTATCTAGCCTAGCTCACCTCACTCATGTACTTCCTGACTTTCTCACAGTCACTCATCCTGGAACCGCTCCCCTCTTCACAAATTAACAAAACTCGGATTTGACCCTTGGTCGAGGACTTTGTTTTGGTTAGCCATGGTTCTAGCTGGGCTTAGAACACTCTTGACTCCCCACAAGGACAAAAATGCCTTAGTGCCTTTATTCTCACTGTGGATTGCAATGGGAGTGCTAGGTTGGCAATAATTGTGGGGAATTCCAATAGCTTTCCCTTGGTATTACAAATGTGGTCTCCAGAATTACTGAAAAATTGTTTTTCCAGCAGTGATGTTTTGCCTTTAATCAGCTAACAATGAACGATAACAATAACCATTTTTCTTACATCTTTACAGACTTGCCTTCTATAAAGAGTGTCTGTATTTGGCATAACACTGAGTTTCAATTATGCTGTGATGATCAAAATAACACCATGTGATGGAGAAATTACGGTGATGGCAAATGATAGAATAGTTACTGTGAATCTGCAGTCCCATTCTAACTGGTTGCAATCAATTTAGTAAGATTATAGGTTCTCATTTACAGAATAGATGCTCCTGGAAATAGAAAGATGCTTGTGAAGAGAATACACTGATCTACAAAGTATGAGAGTTTGTTTTCTAAACAGTACTTTGCTGTAAAATTTTGGAACGTGTAGAATTCACACCTATAACTAATATTTTATGTAAATCTATATTATCAATGTCACATTACTTTATGTGAGAAAGTAAATTATGTTTATCAGTATTGTTTCATTTAATCATCACAATAAGCCAGGAATCCTATTATGTTTGTGTCTTGATTACTTTCTCTTCTTGCTGGGACAAAGCACCTGACACCCAAAATGAAGACAGGAAAGGGTTATTTAGCTCACTGTTCATGGAAGTTTCAGTCCATAATCAGCTGGCTCCAAGGCAGGGTGGCGTGGGCACCAGGTGAGCACTTCAAGGCAGCAGCCAGAGCAAAAAAGGGGAAGAACAAGTCTCTTTTTCTCCTTTATATTGCACACACCCCAACCCAGGCCAGTCTAGCACTCAGAAAATCTCTGTGCCCTCTTCTTGCACAGAGGATGAGGATATTTACAAAGTAAGGATTCTGATTTTTTGCCAGGAGTCTCTTAGTTAAACTTCTAAATTTCTCAGATTGACACTATGTATCAACCATAGCAGCTTGTGATTGCTGTGTCATTATAATACCTTTGGGATTTTCTCACTCTTCAGGAAATAACATCTTTTAATTTTGGAGACCCTATTAGACACTTAGTGGTAAATTCCGTCATTTCTCACTAACTCTTCCTCACACTAAAAAAAGCAAATTTTTACTTTGTTATAGGACTTTATTATACTTTCTTCAGTAGTAGACAGTACTTTTCCTTGTCCCTTGACTGCTTAGTTGCTTTGGACACTGAGTGATAGCAAGTAGTTCCAGTGGTAACTTTAAATGCATTTGAGGGTCTGGCCTTGGCCTCTAAACAGTCTGGCATCCAAGAGAAAAGTACACTCCACATTGATACTGGTCGCACAATGGAAAGACTCTTGAATAGACCTAAGCTGCATAAATCTATAACTGAAAGCAAAGCCTATTTGAGGCCAGCTGAGCCCAGAAGCACTGCATTTACATTTATAGATTTTTGAGTGTGTGTGAGCATGGGTGTGGGTGTGAATATTGGGTCTTTGCAACAACAAAGGAACTGTGGTAATTTGTTAAGCTGCATTACTATAAAAAATATAATTAATAAATGTTGAAGAGTTTTGTCCCATGTGCAGTTGTAAAAGTTGTTTGATTTTCTTTTCCTAGGTCTTCCTATGTCAGTTGAAATAAAATCCCCTCCACATGCTATGTTTCTGTTAACAAAAATAAACTGTCCATTTTTATATACACCTACATCAGAAGCCCAAGCAGATTTTCCAGGCATTGTTGCACTAGGGAGTGTGAAGATGCTATATAACTATTTGTAAAATAGGTAAAACAATAAATGCTTATTTCAAAGAAAGAAAGAAAAGTGACCACATTCCGGCTGGCTTTAGGGATCTTCCAAAGTACATGGATCAGTGTTTGGGAAGCTGTTCTGGGAATGAAGATTTGTCTTCAATTTTTCTGTAGATCTTTATAAAGAAATAAATTTCCTGTTTTCTTTTTCCTTTAATATCAGTAAAACAGATTAGCTTGGCTTTTGAGAGTACTCATTCTCTCATGAGGAAATATAAACATCTCTACACTCTCAGCATCAGATAGATGACCTAGACTCATGTTCATTTTGCTTTCTCATAAAAGGGTTTTATGTTCTGAGTAAAATATATTGAATGTTAATTATTTCCTTGTAAAGATACCATGTCTTGAAAATGCAAGGAGGGCTTTGCGCTGCATATCAGCAGCAAAGCCTGGAGGGCCATATTCTAGAACCTCAGGACTTCTGTGGTTTTTTTCTTTTTAATTATTGTCATTGGGCTTCTTATTGAAGGTAAGTTGAGCACATTCACTTTTACAGAAGTAACATTTGTATAACTAATTCTGGTGAATTTATATTGCTTTCTTAACTTCTGCGGCAGGGTAGATCTCCAGGTGGCCTTGAACTGCCCCAGCTGCTCCCTCTGCCACTTTCCTTACTTATAATTTTCAAGAATAACTGTCCCGAGGACAGGACATCTTTCAGTGCATTGGCCCTGTTAAGTCCTGGAAGTGTGGCTTTCGGAGTTCTTCTGAGATGCAAGTGGGGAATGCACAACTAAGACTTTATCTGCCCCAAATGGCTTTCTTAGATTTGAGGTACTGGCTCCCAATGAACTCTAGGTTTCATTTTGCCTTTTATTGACTATCGGTGATATATCTGCTTCGCACAATGTGTTGCAAATGAATGTATTCTGTTTCACCAAAATCAGATGAACTTTTAATTGATGCATAGAGAATCTTCTTCACATTTTTAACTAAGAAGCAGATGTATTTAAAAGAGTTGCCTAACTAAAGTACATTTATACAGTCAGCTTCTTATAGATGATGATGATGACAGGTATTAATACCGCATGGCTCTATTGTATGATTACAAATGGTTGGAGAGCAATTAATTGGAGGGCTATGATTTTAGTTGCATTGGTTGGCTTGGACTTTCTATTACCTGTAACTTTAAAGGCTAATATCATAAACTACTCATGATAAATGTTCACAGCATAGGTATTTTAAATTCTCCACAATTGTTAGTTCAGGCTCTCAAGTCAATTTCAAATAAAAACATGTTTGTTTAACAAACTACAATAGAAAATATTCACTTTCAATTTCCTCATTCAATTCCTAATTCAATTTCAGTTTCCAAATTGAGATGAGGAAACATCTCAATTTCCTCACTTCTATAATTTAACACTTACTGTAGAAGATGGAAATTGTTATTCCCATGTGTTATTATTTATTACTGCTGATTTTTCTAAGTAAGTTTACATGATAGTTATTCAAATTAAAAACTACAATCTTCAATGTCACATCTTTGTTATGAATTTATTTGGATGAATTTATTATAATAATTCTTTCCAATTTCTTACTGAGTAAGATAAATTTTTCTCATATTATTATTGCTTCTGGTTTTATATTTCAGATGGGCACTGCGATGGCATTATTCATGTGTCATTTGAAATTAGGTTGAACATTTTCTGAGAACAAAGAAGTTGAAAACCCACTCCCTCATGCTATTTCTAGAGGCATATTTCATGGCTCCCATGTTAAGGTACTTTACTATTTAATGCACACCCAGTGAAACAAGGAGAGTCTCATGTACCTTCTGTGGTAGTTCTAATCTAAATTGATAAGGAACACAAATATGCAGCAAATTCTTTCCTCTTAGAGTTATAGATGTGTATGTATTTTTGCATGTGAATATATTGAATTGGGTATGTAGAGTCATCACAAATGAAGAATAATTTTACTATATATATTCCATTTAAAAACAGTAATATCTTTTTCATCCTTTCTGCTGTTGATGGGTATTTTGGTTGTTTCCAAAATTTAGCTATTACAAATTGTACTGCTATAAACATGGGTGTACATATATCTTTGTGACATGGCCTTTTCAGTTTTTCTGGGAAAATATCTAGAAGGGGAATAGCTGGATTGAATGCAACTTCCAATCCTAGTTTTTTGAGGAATCTCCATACTGATTTCCATAGTGGCTGCACCCGTCTATACTCCCACTAACAGTGGAGAAGTGTTCCTTTTTCCCCACAGCCTTGCCAACATTTAGATAGATAACCATACTACTAAGTATTTGTTAGTTTATCAAACAGAATAATTTGTATATTATTGTTTGATTGTTCACTTTTTATGCTTTGATTCTGTAAGTTGAACAACTACTTCTAAGATAACAATGTGTAATTTATCAACTTTAGCGATTCCTGTTAGTTTTTTGAAATTCTGTATTATTTCCACTCTTTTTTCTGTTTTTCTTTTTTTCTCTAAATAAAAAAACCAAAACATTAATATTACCTAAACTTTTAAAAAATGAAGATTGCCATGTTAGCAAAGGTGAAATTTGTGGTTTTCACTTAGAAACAAAAAAGACACAGAAAAACAGGAAAAGAAAAGATAAGGGATAGTGACACTTTTCAAAGAGAAAGTCAGAGAAAATAAAGCAATGAGATTATGAAGAAATGATTAATGAAGAAATGAGATTAAGAATCAAATAGCACAATCAAGAATGTAGTTATCAAATCAGGTTGTGTGTGTGTGTGTAAGTGCATGGGTGTGATATCTGTATGTGTGTGTGTGTTGTACCTGAATTTTTAAATTCATTTCCTTTCTGTTTTTGTTCTCTCAACCTTGGAAATTATTTACAGGCAACTCTATAACCAAATAGATTTTTAGACACTGCTTTCAAGGAGATTGATACTGAGTGTGGTGCTGAGTAGCTTTCACTCTCACATGCCACCACAAACACAGAAGATGCTTTGGTAAAAACTACCATGGAAAATGAGTTTTTTGGACAGAAGGTTTAAGAATGACTTCTTCAAACATAGTGCCCACTATATTTGTGCAGATATTTGTCCACCATTCTCTTTCACCTGGACATGACAAAGATGGAAAATAATGTATTTAGCTATTATCTCAAAAGGCAGACTTGTATATGTTTGCAGTATGAGTACAAGAGATAGAAAAAGAAGATATGGAATGATAGTTTTTGTTTTTTTGGTTTTTTCTTTTTGGTACTGGGGCTCGAACTCACGCTTGCAAGGCAGGCAGGCACTTATGCCGCTGAGCTAAATCCCCAGCCTTGGAATGATAGTTTTAATGGGCAGTATGTGCCTAAGAACAACAAGTAGCCTAATCATCTTTAAGTTCATTGAGTACAAACATCGGAAGTTCCTTTTGTTGAATAGAAAGACAGATAAAAGTGTAAGTTCAATCTCATCTTTTGTACTGCAAGGCCAAGCATGAAAGATGGAAATTAAGACCAAATCATTTCCATCACCTACAACATGAAGAAAGAAAAATTAGCTTAAATAATAAGTGTGTTTATATAAGACGTTGAAGACAAATGGATGGATGTTGGATAGACACATTAGAAAACAAAAAAAAAGAAAGAAAAAAAGATAATTGCAATGATAATTTGTCCTTGTGAAATATAATGATCATTTTGATTACATAGTGTTTATTTTTCTACATGTGTACATATTTGTGCATGTGCAAAAGAGAATAATGGCAAAAATCTTTGAGACATACTGCCATTTTAAATATTAGAATTTTTCTAAATGTTTATAACTCTCAATTTCAAGCACTGCTTTAGTAAGTTTTCTGTCTGTTATGTAGTGTTGCTTTTTTCACTTGCAAAATATGCTAACTAGTGAAAGGTGATAGTATTTTACGATAGCGTATCGCTAACCTTTCGTACCGTGTCTTTATTTATTGTGCTGTATCACACCACCTATGCATGTTTTACACTAATGTGCCTTGATAATAAAAGCTAAGATATAAATGCAAATATAAAGGACTTTTGGTCAAATGTGAAAAATACGTGCTGTAGTTTTCTGCCCATGTGCTATAGTGATTGTCCGCAATGTATTAATTTGATAGTATTATGTAATAACAAGCTGTGTTGTTTACCTCAAAACAATATTATATAAGACAGTTAACAATTTAGTACCTCTGTGTGCTTATTCTGTCCGTAACACAGGGCATGTTTGCTTTGTTCCGTAAATACAATTTCTAACACAATCTGCAGATGAGCAGTTCACTGATTTCAAGGGGGGTTTTAGGCAGCTGCCTGTTAACTTGAAACAAGACCATTCAATTGGATATATCCAAAGCTTTTATCTGCTGATATTTTATCAACATGTTCTCAATGGGCAATTTATTTCATACTTTTTCTCTCAACACCTTAGTAGCCCATGTCTCCCATGTTATAGATCAGAATATGTTGCTTGTGTACTGCTATGAGAAGAAGAATTCTTCAAGTTTGGGTTTGTTTTTCTGGGTTACTGAAGATATTACTTTTCTTTATCATTGATCCTTGGTTATTATTATATGTCAAGTTCTAGAATAACATTTAGCAAGGGCATTTACATGTAAATGGGATCATCTCAGCTATTCTATACTTAATATACAAGCATTTAATTAAAAACTAAAGTTACTAAATTGCAAGGCAAAAGAATTTTGCTTTTCAAAAATATTGGGATTAAATTGAAATTAATCGGACTTTTTGCTATCCGATTAATGATAAGGAAGTTTGGGCTTTGAGATGGGATTCTCTTCTCATTTGCTGATTTTCACTGAATCATTTACCTTTTCTAGGTCTCATTTCTTCAATACGGAACGTGCCACTACTTCCCAAATTAGATAATACTAAACTTGAATGAGTCAAAGAGCTACTATTTACTTAATAATTAAATGATGTAAATAGTGTTAATTTCACTACCTCTCCAAAACAGTGAAGTTATATATTTTATCCTACAAATATACCCAATCACTAAATATAAAATTTAAGTTTGAATATCTGTACTGATTTCCTCCTTTTTTGACCTGAGTTAAAAATGCAACAATTAAAACAAACAAAAAAAACCACCCAACTACGTTAAAACAAATAATGCCTTAAAGCTTATAAGTAAGAGAAGTCTGAGAATATAATAATGGACTCTTTAATACTCAATTCTAATCCACCTGTCCTTTCTGAACCAAAAGAATTATACATATGTCTTAAGTTATGTGGACTATCCTTATATGCATATTTATTGGAATATGAGTTCATATTAGTATGCAAAAATTTTAACCCAACTTCTTCAGTTTCTTTTTAGCCTTATTCCTTTTTGAGCTGCATAACCCTTCTCTAACACTGAAAAACCTGGTTTACTTTATAGTCACTACTTCTGTCTATTAAATAATTGTATTTATTTATTTTGTTTCCAATCTCCAAGTGAGCCACCCAACCCTGGGCTTCTGCATTTGTTAATTGGTGAAGGTCTGTGATATATAATAGCTATATTCATCTTGGGGAAATTGTACAGATAATATAAAATAAAATAATATAGTATAATATAATAATATAATAAATATATATTTCCTTATAGATCCTTTTAATCTCCTTTCCCCCCTTCTTCCCCTCCTTTCCTCTCTTCTCCCCTTTCACCTTTCCCGTAAATTCTACACTCCAACTTCCAACCATATCCCCTTTATTTTACCTTTAACTTCTTTGTAATTTGGGGTTCTAAAATAAGAGAAACCATGGAACATTTAACCATCTGTGTCTGACTTACTCCACTTTATATTATGCATACTGCTTCCCAGGACACAGGTTCCTCTATCATGGGCACCTCCCCTCTTGCTGCCTACCTCCTTGGTAAGCAAGGGTGCCGACCAACCCTCATAGTCCACATTTCGTAGCCCATTGGACACACTTTTGCCTCCTCACCAAGCATTTTCATTACTGCCTGATTTCTATCACTTCCAGGATCACTGATGCCTTTAAACGAGCCTTCCAAAGCCCTGGCCTCTGCACTGCTGTCATATCATTCTGCCTTCTAGATCCTTGACACTCAGACTCTTCTGTGAAGGGGAAGGAAGTAAAGAATGGGGGAAAATAAAAGGAAAGCGAGGATGGGATGAAACAAAAGAGGAAACAAGAAGGGAGGAAAGGAAGAAAGAAAAACAGGAAAGGAAGAATTGAATAGGGCTGAAAGGTTGGGAAAAGAAAGCAGAATAGAAGAGGGAAGAGAAGATAAGTTTAGATTATAAAGATATGAAAAATGAGCAAAAAGAAGAAACTCAAAGTTGGGGGAATAAGCAAGCAAGTAAAAGGCTTTGTTGTAAACATAGAAATACCTGTTCACTCATCTAAACCTTCCATGAATTCTCATCATACTTGACTATGAACTCACATCCTTATTTTGAATTACAATAGTCTCAGCATATTTATTTAATGTTTAATGGATCAGTCTTCCAACCAAGCCAGCCAGTTGGCTGACCTATTCACCAGAATTCATTAACAGCTAAGAAAACATGTTTTCTTCACATCTCTAAAGCCACAATCAAGCATATATAAGAACATATAAATACAGAAAATTTCTTGATGATTTTATTTAATTTCTTTAGTCATACTCAATAATACATTATTTATAGGTGTGTCACATTTCTTTTATAAAAGTTTCAACAATTTGTATTTGCAAGATGAATTACATGACATAAAGCTGTACCTCAGCTTCAAAATTTTGTTGATCAACATTTGAGGTTTGATTGTGAACAACTTATTCCCATTTCACAATGTCTACTGTGCATTTTAGAATTTATTTACTCTTTAAATTTGTCACACAAAGGAGACAATATGATATTCACACATGTGAGCCTTATTTATTTCATTGATGAGTATGATCTCAAGTTACGTGAATTTACCTACCAAAGTCTCAAGTTTACCCTTCCTTTAACTGAATAGTACTCACTGTATAAAAATACCATATCTTTTTAATCCATTCTTCAGTTGAAGGTCATGTAGGCTGTTTCCAGGATTTAGCTGTTATAAATTATACTGCTATAAATATAGGTGCAGGTATTTTGCTCTGGTAAGATGTTTTTAATTCTTCTGGGAAGTTACCGACAAGGAGAATCGCTGAATCAAATGGGACCTCTAATCCTAGTTTTCTGAGGAATGTCTGTGTTGACTTCCACAGAAGTTGCACCAGTTTAAGTTCACAACAATGGAGCAGCGTTCCTTCTACTTTTGTTATTGGTTGATTTCTTGATGGTAGCCATTCTTTCTGGGGTGAGATAGAATATCAGTATTTTTCAAATTTGCATTTCTCAAATGAACAGTGATGTTTGTGTTTGTTTCTTTTTTTGTAACAGCAATAACACTCAGGACCTCATGCTTTCAAGGCAGATGCTGTGCCTCTGAGCTATATCCCCAGCCCACCAATGATCCATGATGCTGAACATTTTTTCATATGTTTATTTGCCATTTGTATTTCTTTATCTAAGAAGTGTGTATTCATCTCAGATACCCATTTTTGGATTGAGTCTTTGAATATAGGGAGTCTGATCTTTTCAATTCTTTATGTGTTCTAGATAGAAGTTTTTTGGTCTGAGGGCCATTTGGCTAAACTTTTTTCCCACTCTGTGGGTTGTCTTTTCAAACTGTTGTTGATTTGCTGTGCAGAAGCTTTTTAATAAGATGAGATCCCAATTACTGATTCTTTTTAATAAGGTGAGATCCCAATTGCTGATTCTTTGAAGTATTTCCTGGGCAGTCTGAGTTTTTTTTTTATGAACTGTCTACCTACACCTATGTCTTCAAGATGGGTGAAAGGGGTAAGGACAGTAGGGAAAAGGGAAAACAGGCAAATCAATTATGCTATTAGTGTCTCTTAGATCATTAAAATGGAAAGTTTATGCTAATATTGACTGGAGAATTTTTTATACCAATGTCTTATACCCTGAGCTACTACTTTAAAGATGTTATGTATTAACTTTTTAAAAAATTTTATTTAGAAAGAAAAAAACAACCAAATAAAGAGAAAAAAGGGTAGCAACAATACAGAATTCCAAAGGAAAAAAAGAAAAGAAAAACAACAACAAAAAACCACTACAAAATCACTAGTTGATAAATTACATACTGTCACCTTGGAAATAGTTGTTCAAGTTACAAAATTAAAGCATACAAAGTAGACATTCCAACAGTGAGACTATTAACAGTTCTGCTCAACAATCTAACAAAAACAGTAGTATGGTCATCTATCTTCCACACTTAAACATACATGCAGTTATATCCTTTAGAGCACTTTCTCTTGTTCTCTCTTTTACAGTAGCAATTATGCATTTTGGGTTTTATTACTCTTACAGTTCTTATTACTTTTTTTTATTTTAAAGAGAATAAAACAAAAGGGCAGAACAAAGCAGATCAGAACAGAACAACATAAGCAACACAACACTTTACAACAAGACAACCGGACATTAACAGTAGCTGTCAAAATATCTCTTTCTCTGCTATAGTTGAACATGGTTTCAGATACAATAATATCAAACATAACACAATAGTATAAAACCATTCAAAAGAATCAAAGAATTTTAGGACATTCTGAACCAAATAACTATGATCAATGGGTACTATAATATCTCATTTTGAATAAAAAGATTTGTTTATACTGTCACATATATTAAAATCCCAATAAGACAACACATGATACAACTGATGGTAATAGAAGAGTAGAAGCATGGTAGGACTTCTAAGGAAGATGATATTAAATCAGCAATGGCTGCCATAATGTTTTGTTTTCTTCAAAACTGCTGTTCATACCATCATGCATAATAAAGTCAAACAAAACAGATTAAAACCATTCCAACTGATGAATGAAAACATTGAAAGGCTTCAAAGCAATGAAATGGGAAATCATGCTTATCATAAAATCTTATGTACTCTTACCAACTCTCATACTAGGGAGACTATATGGTATTTACACATGGGTGTTTGGTTTATTTTGCTTATGAATATGATCTCAAGTCATGTCCATTTATTTATAAATATCTCAATGTGCTCATTCTTTATAGCTGAGTAGTACTCCATTGTATAAAAATACCACAACTTTTTAATCCATTCCTCAGTTGATGGGCACGTAGGTTGTTTCCAAGATCTGGCTATTACAAATTTTTCTGCTATAAACATGGTCAAAAACTGAAATCCTTTACCTTAAAATCAGGTACAAGGCAAGGATGTCCCCTATCACTGCTCCTATTCAACATAGTACTAGAAATACTAGCCAGAGCATTTAGACAAGAGAGAGAAATAAAAGGAGTAAAGATAGGAAAAGAGGAAGTTAAATTATCATTATTTGCAGATGACATGATACTTTACTTAGAAGACCCCAAAAACTCCATTGAAAACCTCCTAGATATAATAAATAAATTCAGCCATATAGCTGGATACAAAGTCAATACTCAAAAATCAATAGCATTCCTATACACTAACAACAAAAATACTGAGAGAGACATAAGAGAAGCCACACCATTCATACTAGCATCCAAAAGCATGAAATACTTAGGAATTAATCTCACAAAACATGTAAAATAGCTATACAAGGAAAATTATAATACCCTGAAAAGGAAATCGAAGAGGACCTCAGCAAATGGAAAGACATCCCCTGTTCAATGATAGGAAGAACAAACATTGTAAAAATGGCCATTCTCCCAAAATCACTGTACAGATTCAATGCAATCCCAATCAAAATACCACTAACATACCTAATAGATCTAGAGAAATCACTCCTAAAATTCATCTGCAACCAGAAGAGACCTAGAATAGCAAAGGCAATTCTAAGCAGCAAAGGCAAGGCAGGAGGCATCACCATCCCTGATTGGAAATTATACTACAAAGCTACAGTAATAACATCAACATGGTACTGGAAAAAAAACAGACCTGAAGATGAATGGAATAGATTGGAAGATACAACAACAACCACAAACTCACTCAACCACCTTATCTTTAATAAAGGGGCCAAACATGTTCACTGGAAGAATGACAGTCTCTTCAAGAAATGGTTCTGGAAAAATTGGCTATCCATATGCAGAAGACTAAAACTAGGCCCATGCCTATCACCATGTACTAAACTAAAATCTAAATGGATCAAAGATCTAAATATTAAAACAGAAACACTAAATCTGTTGGAAGACAAAGTAGATAAAAACCTCGAAGATATAGAGGTAGGTAGAGAGTTCATGAACAAGAATTAAACTGCACGAGATATACTTCCCAGAATCAATAACTGGGACCATATCTTATTAAAGAGTTTCTGAATGTCAAAAGATATTTCCAGTAGAGTGAAAAGAAAACCCACAAATTGGGGAAAAAAATCTTAATGCATTGTCCCTCAGACAAAGGACTTCTGTCTAGAACTTATAAAGAATTTTAAAAAAATCAGACCCTCGAAATTCAAAGACCCAATCCAAAAATGGGCATCTGAAATGAATGCACAGTTCTCAGATAAGAATTATGAATGGCAAATAAATACATGAAAAAATGTTCATCATCATTAGTCATTAGGGAAATGCAGATTAAAACTACACTGAGATTCCATCTCACCCCAGAAAGAATGGCCAGGATAGGAAAAAATTACCAGCAACAAGTGCTGGAGAGGCTGTGGGGAAAAAGGAACTCTTCTGCACTGTTGGTCAGAGTGTAGACTGGTGCAACCACTGTGGAGGTCAGTCTGGAGATTCCTCAAAAAGCTGAGTCTGGAGGTCCCATTTGACCCAGCTATTCCGTTTCTAGGCATAATCCCAGAAGAACTGAAATGTATTAACTTTTGTTATTCTGTTTTTCATTATGAAATTTTGTTTTACCTTTTTTCCATAAAGTAAAAAAATTAAAATAAAATAAAGTAAAATAAAGGCAGGAAAGAAAACCAAAATGAAACTATTTAAGTTTTTAATATACTTGTGATTTATCTTTAGTATATGATAGATTTTAAGGTAACAATTGAATATTGTCGTTTACTTTCCAGGTACACTATAAAAGAATTACTTTTCCTTTCAGTAATTAAAATATCACTTTATCTTATATTAAATTTTCTACAATTTTAGCATCCAGTTCTAGTTAATTTTTAAACTAGAATCACACTAATTTGATAAATATAGCTTTAAAATTTGTCTAATATTAAATAGGTTAGTTTTCTCTCTTCATCATTCATTGACATTATAGCTCTTGTAGTACCTATAATTCTTGGAAAGTCTAGTATAATTTGACTCCAATTTTAAAGAAAAATATCTTCAGTGATTATGTTTTTTATATACAATTTATATTTCTAGATTTTATTTTACTATTTTCTTTTTTTTTTTTTTTTAGTATCAGAAATGAAACTCAGGCCCTTGTGCTTGCCAGACAGGCACTGTGCCTCTGAGTTACATACCAGGTCTTAACTTTATTTTAAAATTTTTATTTCTGCATGTTTGCAGTGCACAATGATTCAACTCTACAAGAAGGATGGAACATACACATAACACATCTTAATTCTTTTTATTTTCCCTTCTTCTCTCCTAGTTTCCCCTCCCTCCATTCCTTGGTCCTCTTCACATTTGCAAAAATTTTATGTCTTTGCTTCCTATTGTCTATTTTTTATTTTGTTTTAATTTATACTTTGTGTTTCTCATGCAAGATAAACCATGAGATATTTAAACTTATGTGCCAGCAGTTACATTTCCAATATATTTATATGTATTCCAATTTTGGAGAATGGATAATTTTTAAATATTTAAGATTAAAGCAAGATAACTATTGATTTTTATAATCAATAATTCCAGAAAGTAATAACTTATTAATTTTAGTAGTATTTCATAATTCTGTCCTTTTTTTTTTTGTATCAGGAGTTCAAACTCACAGCTTTGCCCTTTCCAGGCAGGCGCTGAGATGCTGAACCTTATCCATGGCCCCAGTAGTAGTATTTTAGAACTAGTTGTTTATCCCCTCCAATTATATGAACACATCTTCAATTGAAAATATAAAATTGATGTTATTAATACACCATAATTAAAGAGTAGCCTAAATTTTCATGTGAAATGATATACGTTAGAAAATAATACACAAAATTATGTCATATATTATACTGCATCATACTATGCAGCACAGTATAATAGATGTTTTAGTGTGTGTTAAAGTCTGTTTTACAATGTACTGCAAAAGAATTTAGAATCACAAAAATGGTAGAGCATTAAAGTTGTTTTCTATAACAAATATACCATAACTGAGGCCTAGAAGTTTAGATTTTTAGACACTGGAGTTTACCCATGTAATTTATATTATCCACTAACATAACCACCTTTAGGGAGGTTTGATTTTCAAATGTCAAGATAGAAGTTAAAACCTTATATTATATAAAGCTTTGGATTTTGCAAACAATTCCCTCATGGGTCGTATTATTTAATATTTCAAATAATATTTATATTAGTAGATCTCATCTAAATACAGAAAGATTGGGACAACTGAAAATTGAAGACATGGTTAACAAGAAAACTGGGAAATCCCTGGGATTGTTTTACTTCACATCTACTGCTCTCTTATGTATTTCTTTTCAAAGCTTCATTGCGTTATATTGCAGAACTTAATACTGTTAAAAATAAAAAGTCACATAACTCAATTATAGTGGTTTCAGTTATCCCTCTAGGGCAAACTGATTATTGTTTAAGTACATAATTATATAATGTTAATAACCCCAAAGGACTTCTAGCTATTTCCAAAAGACTTAATTCATTGGCATTTTCTCAACTCAAACACAAAATTGAAATAGCTTAATAATGCAGAACAATTTTGAACTTCTCTATTTCTAATATTCCTTTGAATGTGCTTTCTATTTCCAATCTCATATACTATTTAGTACCTCTCCAAATGCTCTCTATAGCTTTGATTTGAGTGCTTATCACTGTGATTTTTTTTAAAAGTCTCTTATTCTTCAAAAATAAAAACTATGCCTGAATCATTAATGGAATGAAAAGCAGCGAGAGCTTCCTGATCTTGTATTTTAAACTGGCTGTGTGTTTTAGATCTAAAATGTCTTCCAAAATTGTCACATGTTTGGCAGTTGATCAGATCAGTGATAAGATCCCTACACTTATCAGTGGTTTCATCCATTGTTGAATTCAGTGGCTAAAGGTGGTGTTATGTCTAGGGACAGGTTAGAGTTGGGTAGTGGCAGGTATGACCTTAATGGGTGCATTCTTATCTCCAGCTTTCTAATCTCTCCACCGTGACTTAAGCAGCTTTCTTCTACAAAACTCTAAGTCCATGCTGTTTCTCCACAGGAGTCAACTACCTGGATTCAACTCTCTGAAAGTGTAAGTCGAAATAAACCTCTTGTCTTTTTAGTAGCAGGTATTGGATATTTTGTCCCAGCAATGAGAAACCTGACTAATACATAATGCCTTCATTTTTCACCTATGGTAATGTTTTATATAATGAAAACAGAAACAATATAGCTTCTATTCATTGGACAAACATATGTACAAAGCTGTATTTCATAAATGAACTCAATCTTCTAAACAATGCTGTAAACAAGATATTACTATCCTTATTAGCTCCATTGTACACTCAAGGACCAGACTCAGAAAGGTTAAATAATGTGGCAGTATCCAAAGTGCTGGTAAACTCAAAACACGAATTTATTCCTAGTTATTTCACTCCAAAGCATTTGCTTTTAGCTGCTGTTGTACATTGTCTTCCATGCTAGGCAATGTGTTGATCAGTTTTTATTTGCTGATACAAAAATAAGAGACAATGGGCAGAGGTTTATTTTGGCTGGTGTTTTCAGAGGTTAAGCCCATGGTCAGATGCCTTGATGGAAGCATAATGGTAGAAGAGTGTGGTAAGCAAAGCTCCTCACTCCATGGTGACTGGGAGGTAGAGCACAATGAGAAAGCCAGAGAGAGAAAAGCACAGGCTGTGCACAAGGTAAACCCTTTCCGGGTCATAAACCCTTTCTAGGTCATGATCCAGTGATGTACTTCCTGCCACAGGCCTTTGCCTGCTAACAGCCCTTTTAGCTATGAACTCAACAACGGATTAAACGACTGATGTATCTGATACTCTTGTGAGCTAACTATGACTCTAAAGTTCCATGGTCTGAACACATGAAGGCTTTTGAGGGACAAAATTGTGCTCTTCAATTTTGGACTTATCAGATAAAAGAAATACAGCTTCAAATTGAAAACATTCAAGCCAAAGCCATGTCTGTTCAGTTGATTTATGAGTTTACCTGTCAAAACATTTAAGTAAAAAATAGGAGCTAAAGTGACTGCAGATCTTCAGATACTTTGTATTAGAATCAACAGAGAGTAACAGTGAAGCATAGGACTTGATAATAATAGGAAATGCTTTGAAATCACAATACTACATTTTGAAGTCCTCCCAACCTCCATAGATGCTATTATTTTAATAAAGAATAGAAAATCATTCCTCCATGCTGATGTTTTCTGAAAAAATGTTATTGTCATTTGCATTTTTGTTGTGTTTGTAAAATGACTGCTATCCTTCTGTAAAAAGAGGGCAGATGTGATCTGCAGAGTCCTTTTTCCTTTTATAACAGAGTTGTCCTCTCCATGAGTTTCCTCTGCCCCAGTTCAAGCACTGGCCAGAGAAGTCTGGCCAGTGACTCAATTTTACTTCTGACTGTGGACTCCGGACAAATTGATTATGTTCTGAAATGGGAAGTGACATCAGACCTGGAAATTTCAATGAGAGAAATAAGGAGATGAAAACTGTATGTGTCTGTGCTCAGTTTTTCTCCTGACACTTTGAGGGCTTTTGAATTTGTACTGAGTTGTTCTTGTTTTCCTTCAGTACAGGGAGAGAGAAGGAATGACTCAGGGAGGTTTGCCTTTTGCAGGAGCAGGTGCCAGCAGTTCTGAGAGTAAGTTAGCCATAAGGGAGGAAAAGAAAGGCTTGATTTCTCTGCCTTTCCATAGTGACAGTGACCAAGCATCAGTACCTGCTTCTTTCCATGTTTTTCCTTTGTGATTGAGGAAAGGTTAAAATTCAGGAAAATCACACTTAAGTCCCCACTCTAGCTAGAATTTGCTATTTCAACATCATGGGGAAATTACTTTTGAAAAAGTGTTATGAAACACCTGTACTATTTCTGATTTTTATTTATTTTTTTATTTTGTATTTTTGAGGCAGGTTCTTGTTATGCAGTTCAGGCTGGCCTTGAACTCATTTTGTAGTCCAGGCTGTTCTTGCACTCACAGCAATCTTCCTGCCTCAGCCTCTTGAGTGCTGGGATTACAGGTATGCACCACTTTTACTACTTTTACTTTTCTACTTTTACTACCTTTACTACCTTTATCAGACTACTTTAACTATTTCTAAACATAGTCAACTAAAGAAAATGGTCAATTCTTGACAACTCACAATTGATTTTAACAGCTTGTATTAATATATTTTATGTTCATGATGGACATAATGCTAATATTGGATTTATAAATAAAACTAAATAATTATTTACATTGAAAGTGATGCTTCTCCTAAAAATGGCAGTGTAATAAAATTGTCATGAAATATAGAATAAGGGTTTCAACTTTGTGACTTATTGGCATGATATGTTTAGAGAATGAAACCACATAATCACTTACTTCAAAAACTATGTTGCACAAGTCTAGTTTTGCTACTGATTTTTGCTTCCGAATCAAAAATTATCCGTGCATATTATAGAAAAATGGTGCAATCTGCCTCATAGCTACCATGTCAATGCATTTTTTTCAAATTCACCCTTTTAATAAAAGTTACCAATATTCCAATGCTCTAATACATATGTATGTAATGAAAGTGGAAAAAATATAATTAACCACAGTGAGAGGAGGTTCTTCCAAGCATTCTAGGAGTCTGAGCCTGAGAAACAGGTACCGTCTTGCTGATTGCTCCACCAGCCCACTAACACTTCTGTGGACCCCTCTCAGACCCAGCTAACTCCAGTATTTGCCTCTAGTGAGGGCTGCAGATTAGCTCCGGAACTCACCAGTGCCTCAGTAAATAGACTGACTATGTTAACAAATTAAGCTGATGAGGCCTTTGATGGTTGTAAAGGCGCAGTGCTTCTGTTACTCCTGACTGGCTAAGGAGAGATGCGCCAGAGGCAGCCAGCGTGACATCTCAGCCGTGGGACCACAGACTGCAGGACATCAGCAGGATTGGAAAGGCAGCTTGAAAAGCTTAGCATTGCCAGGTGTGGGATAAACACAACCCACAGGACCTTACAGAAGAATAGTGTTGCTAAAAATTAACAGCATTGAGATATTTTTCTGAAACTTGGTTTTGGTAAAAAAGATAAGAAATGTGATTTTTTTTCTTTTAACTGTCCACAGAAACTTCTTCCCCTTGGCTTTGCCTTCCCTGAACTCTATAACCTCTTAGCCACTGGAATTCTATGGCCAGGTCAGCACAGCCCAGTGCAGACTCTAGCCACCATGAACAGGTTTTTTTCACCCTGTATTATGTGGAGGATGATTTTTAATATCAAGGTTACTCACTTTTACACATTTTCTTGTTGCACAAAGTTAAAGCAGTAATTGCAGCTCTAAGAGGTGAACATCTACCCAATTCTTCTGTCAGAAAAGTAGCAAACAAGCTAAAATGTGTAGTAATGTTTCCAGGGACAAGGTAAAGGAATGCATTGAAAGGAGACCTTGGAAGTTTCCTAAACATTCAAAACAGACTATGACATTCACTGGAAATGCCATTCTAATTTAGCCAGACATAAGAAGTGACATACCGTCCACCCAAATCCTCAAATTAGCAACAGTTACTCATATACATCTTATGACAACCTGATTGCAATTAACTCCAGACCAAAATAAAACGAAGAGGAGAAAGTTTAATGCAGCCAGACCATTCAGACTTGCAGGCACAACATGACTGGGCCACTGGGAAAGGGGGTCTATGGAGAAACTGGGGAATAGTGCTTTGAACAATGCCCCCCACACACTTGAATTAGTCGTACCATTCTTTAAGTTACTCTCTTGACTAATAGAATAAAATATATCCAGATTCTGAATTTTTTGCTATATCTGACGTTAGGCCATAGAATTCTTCAGTAGCTTGAGCATCTATTCTTTCTACAATCATCATCAAATAAAAGCCAGAAACCATGACTTCTCACTATATAATATAATGCCCACAATTAGGGCCATGGCACAGTGAACAACCACAGCAACCAGGTCATACATTGGTCCAGGTTTGTGGTATCACTGGACCATGGGGCTCCAGAGGGAAGATCACCCAGTAAGATGGCTTGGTGTACCTGTGGCGCTGCTCTATGTACTTGAGCCGCTTTAGGTGCAGGGCCAAAATCCTGGGGAGCTTTTTTACCCTCATCCTTTTCTGGCCTCCCACTTGCCGCAGCATGTCTCACAGTAATATTTTTGTTCACTACACAGTGTTTCTGTGTTGCTGAAATCTCTCAAACAGTGGGTAATAAAAGTACTCTGCTCCACATCAACAGAAATCTCAAGAAATCATCTTTGCTAGTAAAGATTTCATGGTTCAAACATCTGGTTTCATTGGTGAGCATTCCCTGAAAAATCTCATGGACCCAGGTGAGTTCTGGTTTACTATTCTCTGCAGGTTCATTCATGTTGCCATTTTTTAATTTTCCATTTTGCTGGTCTTTGTTTCTTCTCTTCCTGTAGTATGTCTGTGTCATGGTTTTATATCAGTGGCCCCCAAGCCTCATGCAATTATGCGTTTGTGATTGGTTTATTGTCTATTGCTCAGATTGGTGGTGTGAGTGCTACACCCAAATAGAGGTGGAGCCAGGATATGATGTAATAATGGGAAGAGGTGTGTCTCTCCCTCTTGCTGGTTCATGCCTTATTGTTTGCAGAAGCCATGAATGGCCGCCCACCATACCACCCTGCCACTTGGAGTCAACTGAGTATGCACTGAAACCTCCAAACACTGTAAGAAATAAACCTTTCCTTCCCTAACTTTGGCTGTCAAGTATTTTGTCTCAGTGATGAGTAAAAAGTAACTAAGACAGTCTGCAATAGTGTTCAGCAAATAATTTAAAAATTCATGAGCATCCTGCTGCATGGAGTTATCAAAGAGATCATTCTCTTTTCTCAGTCTTGAAATAAACTTCTTTGGTGAGATGACACTAACCTTCTTCTTCTGCATGGCAGTTCTGTGGAAAAGGTCTGCCAGGCACCTCAACAAGATTTCCTTCTTTATTCTACAGGGCCTTCCTTGTACGCCAGCACTTTCTCACAAAGTGGCCAGCAGAAGCACAATGCCTGAAGCACAGAGTTGCAGTAGTATGTGTGCCCCAAATTGACCAGTCTGAAGTAGTGTTCATTGATTGGAAAATGCTCTGGATCAATGTCTTTATCCAGATCCAGAGGCATTTGTGCCCTGGAAATAATTCATCATCATGTGAAAGCGCTGAAGAGAGGACCAGGGAACACTGATGTCTGATTGTGTGGGAAGACAACAGTCTCCTCATCATGAAGCCCTGTCCTCTGGGAAATGAGTCATATTCCAAATGAAGGTGATGATTCAGACAGTCATTAGTCTAAAGGTCGCAGTGGCCCTGAACCGCCATATTTATGAGGTGAAAACAGGACTGGCCATCGTAGAGGGCGCCAATGAGGCCAGGCAGCAGGGGCGAGGCAGCCTGGGGTTGGGTTCTCAGTTTGGCTGAGTGGTGAGGCTGGGAGAGAGGGAAGATCTCATTGCATGTTAATGAAATATCTCTAAGTGCGAATTCACCAATTATAATTTAAGTTTACAATTTAGTTTTTATGATTTTATTATGGCTTAATGCAAAAATTTAACTTTTATTTGGCTTTTTGATTAGTCAGTTCTGCAGTTTGTTCACGTGTCACTGCTTCTGATAGAATTCTTTCCTTTATCAGTGAGTCTTTATGGACAAGCCAGAAACTATTATGAGGTTTTCCAAAATCTTTTAAGCTAGTAGGATAAATCTGATTTCCCTTGGTCTTCTTATACCTAAAGTATCTTTTCTGAGAGTCATATTTTTAAAAATAATTTGGCTCGTACAATCTCTTTAAAAACATGAGGTAACTTGTCCCCTGGGTGAGGCTGATTAAGGATGTAGGGTACGTTCAATTAAGTTTAATTGGATTAAGTTAAGCAAACTAACTTTGATAATCAATTTAGTCTCATGATTGGTCTTTAGGGGAACTATCCCAAATGAGAAATATAATTGCGGTGAAAGAGCATGAAATAGTTCAAGATATAAACAAATTTTATAGGTTCTAGATTCAGAAAAGGAATAAGATACAGCATTAATAAACTAATGATACATTATTTTATATTAGAAACAAACAATTGGAATTTGAATTTAAAGCAACAACATGACAACACTAGAAAATAAAACAAAATGACTCTAAAATGTCACATGATCTTTATATGAGAAGTAACAAAACTCTCATGAAGGAAAAATTAAATAAATGATGAGACTCTGAATATGGTATGTAATACTCAAAATTCCTCATGTGTCAATTATTTATAAGTTTTCTATAGATCCAGTTTAAATCTCAAGGAAAATCGTAATGAGTTTATCTATGTATATCAACAAATTTGTTTGAAATTTTATTTATAAAGAGACTAGATCCAGACAAGCAAATATTAAGGTAACAAAATACTTAAGAATAAACATACTGGAAGCAACGGCACGATAGCACTTTAGTGTGAGCACATAGTAAGAAAGAGAGCTTGACACTGAAATAACCATAGACATACAAATTAGTGCAGTAAATGGAGAATTCAGAAATCAAGCCTTCCAGACAGTCAACTAATCTTTGAAAACGAATCAAAAGAAATTCAATGAAGAAAGGATAGACTTTACAACAAATGATACTAAACAACTGAATAGGCAAAGCAAGATGAAATCAATATAAACAAACATTTTCATAGAAGTTGCTCAAAATAAGTCATAAAACTGAATGTTAAATGCAAATTCTAGGACTTCTGGGATGCATGACCAAACAAAATTTGGGACTGAGTATATTTTTCAGGTACATACTAAAAAAGAACAACCTGTGAAAGAACAGTTGATAAATCGGACTTAAAATATTCTGCCATGCTAAGGATACTGGTAAGCAATACAAAGATATGGAAAAATAGTTGCTAAACTTGTATTTAAAAATGTATCAGCAATTCATAAAATTCAGTAATGAAAAGGAGAAATAATTAATTCCAGGTGGTGATTAGAATTCTCCTGTCATAAGCAGATTAGTCCATTTGTGTGAAGGCTGAATTAATGTGTTATGGAGAAAGTGAGTTTGCTATATAAACCAGGATGACGAGGTCTTCTGTATGCTTTCTGCTTCTTATAATCTGATTTGTTTTTACTTCCAGACTTTGTCAGCAAGCAGACCATTATACGATATGGCACCAAAGACTTAGGCTAGAATTGTGAGCCAAAGTATACTTGTTTTTTGTGTAGTATACTTTGTGGTATTGTGTTTCTAGTCACAGAAGTGGTCTCAGACAGTACATACACACACACACACACACACACACACACACACACACACACACACACACACAAATGGGTCCAAGGTCTGAAAAGTCATTTTACAAAGAATACTGACTTAAGGAAAATAAGCAAATGCAGAATGAAATATACTACAAAAACCAGGTACAAAGGGTGATCAACAATACAGTCAATGTTTAAATTAAGAAAAATTATTAAAGTAAAAAACACATTGCCATTAATTCCCCTCACTTCAAGCACACTTGTTATTCTTAACCCTTGGTTAAACAGTTTTGAAAGTTCTCTTTCATGAGTACCCTTACAATGTGTGAGAAAACATTTGGTGAATCTGCTGCTGAGTACATCTAACTAAAAACACTGTACAAGTACCATGTGTCCTGATTTACCTTATTCACTAGAGATGACAAGGTATGACTTCTGACTCTTCCTCAAAGTCAAAATGACTATGAAAGCTCGGCAAGAATGTGGAAACAGCCACGCCAGTGCAATTACAGATGTGCACAGGAGAGAATTTCCAGAACTCCTTCAGAAAGTCACAAGAAGCCAGGCCTAGTGGCACACATATGTAAGCCCTGCAGTCTGGAGCATGAGGTGGGGTGCTTGCTGCAAGTTCAAGGCCATCCCAGGTTACAAAGTGGGACCCTGTCTTCAAAATAAAAAGGTGACAAGAACAATATTTTTTCTCATTATTTTAAACAAAAGCAATATGCTAGTGTAAGGTGATGAAGGGGAAAGCTGAGAGTAGGATGCATACAGGAGCTTTCTCCATTACCTCATTGTTTCTTTAAAGCTAAAGTTATTCTAATGTCTGTAAATAAACAAAAAATGGTGAGAACTATTTTTAAATAAAATGGCCCAATTATACACTATATGTTTAAGATATGTTAAATATTTGGAGAGACATGTATTTTCAGTAAAAAGTAAGAAAGCTATCCATTGTCATCACTAGATAAAATATTTTTAAGGCTAGATAAATATATGAGAAGAGTAACATTTCATAATAATCAATAGTTCAATATAAGAGGAAATTATAAGACTTAAAATTTTGTATACATACAATACCAAATATTCAAAATGTGAAATAAGATAAAATCATAATTGGAGCAATTAATTTTCCAAATTACTCAAGAAAGAAACAAATAAAAATAAAATACAGTCACACCTTGGTTCATGAGCTCTTCTGCTTGGGAACAATTTGGTTCACAAACTAAAGCACCTGGCAAAATTTTGCTTCCATTCACAAACTTTGCATGGGGTGGCAAACGGGACCATGGCCATCTTCCCAACAGGAACACAAGTACAGCCATCTTCTCCAGAATCGAGGAGTGAATTAAGTTCTTAAGCCAAGGTATGACTGTACATTGAACACATGAATCACACAGTTGAGCTAATTAACATATAAGGATATTGTACATCTTCAGAGAGAAAAATTATTCTTCATAGTTTTTAAGTACACATGGAATTCATTTCAATGTGGATCATAGGATCATAAAATAATCTCAAAATATAGGATTTGACACGTACAAACTTTCTTCTAGATATCGCTAGTATCCCTTGGGTTGGTTTTATGTACCATTTTTTGTTAAAAAATAAAAGTACTTTTAGTTACAAAAATGCCCTTGTTAATAGAGTTTATTTACAAGGGAAGAGACATGGTGAGCAGAAGGAGAAATTTGAAGACATGAGTATGAAAGATTTTAAAATATGGAAGAGCAAATTAAAAGTTTTAAAAATACAATAAAGCAAAGATGCTTTCTAATTTGTGTTTTAGACTGTAGGAATTGAGTTGAAAAATACTAAAGAGATTAAGAGAGATTAATAACAGAATAAAAATATAATCTTTTGATTACCAAATCAGAAGAATTCAAATGAAGAAGAATTTTAAAAATTATATATTCATTGCTACTTGCACTTGGAAACATGAGTGATAAAGAAATAATATTTTAAATCAGCCAAATAAAAGTTATGTTGCCTTAAAACAGTTTTAATTACATTTAAAGAATAACAAAAGCTACAAAATATTAGAGTATTTTCATATTGTGAGCAAATAATTAATATCATATCCATTCATGCACCATGTGAAAATCATCTGGTCAGTGACAGATGGCATAAATGATGGCCATCACCTAACACTACAGTGGAGCCTAATAGTTCACATCACTTCGTGATATCAAAGCAGAAAGAATTACTTACTTATTTATGGTGATGCTAATGTAAAAAACACCTACTATGGTTTGAATCATTTAAAACATTAAACACATAATTATGTACTTAGTAGTAAACAATGATTACCAGTTTATGTATTTATTATTATATATGTTTTATCATTAGGGTGTGTTCTTAGAAAAACATTGAAGACAGTATACTGGGTTTCTTTTTCACTGCATCTCTTGACTGGATCTCTTGATTTTGCTAAGAGACCACATTGCTGATTGGACTATAAATCTGAGTTTGTCTAAGAACTTTCTATGGTGTTTGTGCAATGACAAAATTCTCTACAGACACATCTTGGAGAACACATTCCCATCATTAGGTGACATGATTGTATTTAGATAGTCATTAGAGAATAATATTAAATCAAAAATACTTACAGACAAACCAGCAGAATTTCTCCAAGGTCACTAAAATAGCTTTTAAGTCACCCACTTTATTCTAAAGAAAAATGGAATGCGTAAGAATGGACATAAAAAAACAACAAAAACACATAGAAAGATCTAAAATTGACAGCATACAACAACAATGCATAATTTGGAGATTTAAAAGTATAAATTTGCATCAGAGATTAATAACATGCAAATTCAAGAAGAAATAGGTGGCTTTCAAGAACATGTTTTTTTTTAATTAAGTTTACAGAGGTGTTCATTTACTTGAGAAATATGTGTTCAGAGGAAGCTAAAATAATAAAGATGACCTTTAAAAAGAGAATATATGATAAAGAAAATAATAGAGATTGGAATAAAAAAAGTCAAACAAAGAACAAATAAAAATTTATTTCAGGTAGCACAAAGTAGAAACTAGATGAAGTGTTTCAGCAAATAAGATGTAGGACAGCTAATCACGCTTGCCAGTCAGACATGTTGAAAATTAAAGAGTAGATAAAAGATAACACAACTAGAAAAAAATCAATCAGATAAAAGATAACACAACCAGAAAACACCAATCAGGAGAAAGATGTGATAGATACATGCACCAACTCTCCACGATGATTGTATTCATTTTGTAATATAATTATTATATACTGATGAAGATAATAAAGAAGAAATTCATTATATGCAAATTGAAGCAAATGCTCTTAAGGTAGATAGGGCCAATATCTAAGAATTCAAGTAGAAGACCAACATATACATCCATCATTACCTTTCTAATTGGTACATATCATCTATATGAAACATTCTTTTTTATGTCCATATGGACCATATGTAAAAACTGATAAAGTGCTAGGTCTTACAGATGTATCAAGGAATTTCAAGGAGACTTTGAGTTCTTCCACCATAGATTTATTAAATCATAATTTCATTATAAAGACAGTAAAAACAGAGTAGTAGTCCAGTGAAACACCCAGAAAGACAGAAAATCAACACAATTATAAAATGCCAAGAGTTAAGAAAAATTTAGAAACTTTACAAAAAGAACTGAAGTTAAGAAAAACAATGTGCAGCAAAATGTAGATTAAAGGAAAGACTCATAATTTTCACAGACACGATTATACGAAATAAAATCACACGAGAACACTGTAAGAGTGCTGAAATAAAACTGATTTTGGCAGTCTATTGAATTCATTCACAGCAAAACAAGAATATAGAAATATTAAAAAAGACTTTTACTCATGTTTTGAAATTTTGCAAAAGGATTTAAAAATAACTAGAAGTAATGTTAAAACAAAGTTTATATCACTATGGCAAAAACAATTTTAAAATGTTGAAAGGTATGAAAGACCTAAAAAAGAGGGTAAATAACATTATTTACGGGTAAGAAGACTCAACATGCTAAAGACATAAATTTTTTTTCTATTTTAAGCATTCTGTAAACACAAGACAGTTTGAAGCAAAATTCCAACAGACATTTTCATGAATATTGACAGTTTAATTCTAAAGTTTGTATAGAATGGAAAATGAATACAATGAAGAAACATAAGATGTGAATGCATTTCTAATAGGAGACCCAAACTTATAATACAAGTATAATGTGAAAATAGCATTTACGCAGATTAGACAAACAATAGATGCCATAAAATCAACAAAAATGTCAAACCTAAAAGAAGACCAAGTTAGACTGCAGTTTCTAACTATTATTACTTGCATTGTTATTTTACTAAAACAATTTTAAAAGAATGTGAAATGCTAAAATCACCTTGTTCAGAAAATTATTACCACTGAGAATAATTATAGAGCTTCACTAAAATATTTTTAAAAACATTTGCAGTTAGTGGTGAACTTCAAGGGAACAGATGCATGCTATCTGAGGCAGGGTGAAGGTGTGTTGGATTTTATTTGATGTAGTGGCCAGACCAAAGTAGTCACTTTTCTGTTCTCATTAATTATATTTCTTCATAGGAGAGGATTTTATTGTTTTCAAGAAACATCACTATTGCATAGATTTTCAACCAAGCCAGGTCAAAATGAATGTCTTTTGTACCTAACCTTCCCTTACTTGCTTGACTATCTCCATGAATGTTCAGTCCATTCAGCCATGGTCTAAATGTATGTTTAATATTTAATAATTAAACATCTAAAGTTCCAAATTTTTGGAGGGGATTAACTCATTCGATCCACTTTCATAAGTTTCTCGGGGGTTTCCAGAGTATTTCTTCAGTCAAATCAGCGCTGTTGAAGCTAAGAGGAGACTAATTCATTTACATGAGTGGTGCTGATTCTAAGGATAGTGTAGTAGACATTGCTGGGTGTGCCTCACTCTATTCCTCTGAGACCTTTTCACCATTTTGTTGGGTACAGTCAATATTTTCCTGAAAGTTTATTATGATTCACTCTTCAGAGCCCCTTGGGTTCAGGTTAAAGTAGATAGATATTCTTTCCTAAAGGGTTTTTGTTGTTACATAATTTCATCTCTTATTCCTAATCCCCTTGTCTCCAGAAAGCTTCTGTCTCTGTACCAAAGAGTGAGGGAACAATGCAAAATGCATTGTCAAATGAACAGACCTAAACAGTATTTATATTTGCTAGGATGCAAACATGCAGAACGTTCAAAACCAAACAATAGTTAATGTTTACTGAAATTTGCTGGTTTTAGACATTTCATTAAAGGCCACAAAGATCCATGAAATAAACTGAATAATACCTGCGTTTTACTGAGGAAGAAACTGGAAATTAGAGAGTGACTGATATCTTGGCCAGAGACTATGCAGAAATAATGGCCTATAAAACCCATTTAATTTTTTTAAACGCTGGTAGAAATCTGATAACTGGAAATTAATTAAAATTTGTTTGATTTTTTAGAAGAGCTAAAAGTCTCTGAGAAGCAAAGTCAAATGTATAACATATTTTTGAAAATACACACCAACAATCCAAATACATTATTTAGGTTATAAAAAGACATTTTATTAAATTTCTCAAATAGATGTATTTGGTATATGTTCTATAGTTCTTGCTAACTAATGCCTTCTCTCCAGCCATTCTTCCAGATATGAAGTAACATCACAATGTTTATAGATAGTATCCTCATTGTCAGCTTGGCATAGGGGTTATGTAAGGCATAATTGGATTTACTTCGCGCAATTAGCATTGGGATATTTTTGCTGTCGAAGCACTACTTTGCAGTTTTTGCTGGAAAAGAGGATTAAGCATTTTGTTTGGTACATGGAAAATCTGCCTTGACAGTGCTTCATAATGGAACCAATTATCAGGTATGCTGTTAGACATAGCCTCACAGACCCCAATTTAAATAGAATGTAGTGACAATTTCTTTTGTGAAATAGTCACCATAACACTAAAAATCAACCATATGTGAAAACCTACATTCTTATCAAGGTGACAAGGGACTGAGAATACTTGTTACTTACACATGCACTTTGAGATTGCAGCAATTAAATTGCCAACTAAAGAGAGTGACAGCTATTAAAACACTCTTCAAAAGCCAAATTCTTGCTGAATTTCTCTAATAACAATTAGCACAGTTAAACATATACTTGTACTATGACTTGAAAAATAATTTTAATAATGGAAAAACTCTGTACTTTTAGATACTCTGAAAGAAAATATATTTTAGTTGTATGTTTGTACATTGAATCATGTGAACATTCAGAAATAAATAAGATCAGAGAAGTACATTAATATTCATATTTATTTAAATCCGAAATTCAATAGTGAGGGCTACTATTGCTTATTATTTATATCTGTCCACGAAACACTTCCTTGGTGGTTTGTTACATGTTAAAAGTGAATGTGGTATTGAGGAAAAGTTCTCTCATGTCTGCAAAAAGACTTATTTTTAAAATGGCATCACCATTTGACATTTTAATCAATGAATTTGAAGTGAGAGCCAGACACATATATTTTTATTTTTTATACTCTGCTTGATATGCAGTTATATTTGTAAAATAACAGCTTAGTGCTTAACAAAGTTACAAATATTTTCATTTGTGTTGATACTTTTATTACATAATCTATTGACATAATTATCAGTACATCTGAAAGAAATTCTGACTATAAACATATAATGTGTGTTTTGATTCTGAACTTAGGAAAGTGCTTCATGTTTTTACTTATACATAGCACTGGTTTTAATATTTAAGATCTTTTAAATTAGTAATGTTTGACTGAAAAAGATTTCAGGTTCTCAAAATGCCTACCATTGACTCAAGGAAAAACTACACTCAGGTTTTAGGATTAAGCACAGGTGGGAAGAAATTGCCTACCTACTATAAGGTCTGATTATTTCAAGGACTTGAAGTTAGGTGGCTAAGGAAAGCAGAAAAAAATGTAACTAATCTTTGTGCCATGGACATAAAGCAAGAGTAGCCTTATACATGGGAATTCATAAAAACGTTCCAAGAATTTCAGGAGTACAAATATTTGTGAGAGATTCAATGCCCAAATACTCATTTACCACATATGCCTTTCCTCACAACTTGTCTATGAGTGTCTATATCACTATGCAAATTCTTATTCTATGTTTCCTCTTTTTAAAAAATCACCTTCTCATACTCCACAAAACAATGGAAAACCTCTAATCTACTTATAATTTATTATAGTAGGTTGTGCTGGGATGTAAAAATCTCAGAGGTTCCAAAGGAACAATTCAAAATATTGATGTAGGAGTTGAAAAAGTGAATGACTCAAATGACTGTGTAAACAATCCTTTTGGAGAGCAGTTGTTTTCTAGTTTTTAATTTCAGCAATATTGATGGAAGATCAAGTGGATTTGCCAGTAGAGAGTTCATTAATAACAACTTTTGATCATAGGTCTTTATACAATTTTGCATTATAATGCAACAGCAGTTCAAACAACTGAATGACAAAAGATTTTCCAATTTATTTTTTAATATGAATAAAGTATATCATGATTTACATTTATTAACAAATTTTGTGGTTCTAATCACAAGTAATATTTCTTCATATATTAAAAACATTAACTATTGTTTGAATTTCAAGCCGAGACTAAGTTCATGCCTTGCAATTATTCTGAAATATATGTCAAATTAGGAATCACAATATACCTTCATAGAACTTTATTTTAAATGCTGAAATCTTTACAAGAACTAGTCAGAATTCTAGCCCATTAAAGAGCTACATGCCTTTATTTACAAAGATCTCATATAATGCTTCTCAGTAATGTTTTCTAATGTTTAAAATTTGATGTGGGTATTTAATAGGTTTAGCTGCTATGAAAAATACTACCATTAAAAATCAATTATTTCCTGTCATTCATAAAAACACATAAGTTTTAAATGTTGATCTTATAATCCTAGCATTTTAAAATTCATTGGTTAACACCGACATTTGGTCTTTTTCATATGGGAATAATGTTCTACGCATATAATCCTGTCATTTATAAATAATGAGTCTATTTTACATTTCAAAACTTTATAAATATATTTCTTTTATTGCTTTGTTGCATTTCCTGTGTCTTTCAGTGGGGAAATGTAGAAAGGCTTGGACTATTTCACATCAGTGATTTGTTTTTGCTTCAGGCTTTTAGTAGTGACTGTAATTCAGATTAAAGATGTTTTCTTGCATTTTTTGTTTTCCAAAAGCTTTTCATGATGGTGTTCATTTGTTTGTTTGAGACAGAGTCTCACTATGTTGTTCATTCTGGTCTTGAACTTACTAGGTAGCCTAGGTTGGCCTCATTTACATTCTTAGAGAGGTCTGATTTATAAAAGGAAATGTACATCAACACTGTCAAACCCTCTTAAGATTTCCATTAAATATTATTTAAAAATACAAAGATCAAAGTAGCAATGCAATGAATATCCATCAAACTTAAATATCACTTGCTATTAACTGTTTTCACCATTATCTTACTTTATATAGCAGTTTTTTAATTTGTGATGGGCTGTCATGTAAGAGAGAAAACTTTCTTTTTTATTTGTTTATATTGAAACTGTATTATAAAATGAAATACTGCTGCTTACATAGAATATTTGAAGTAATAAAATAGGGACTCTTGTTCTTTTTTTTCCCATTCTGTAAGTGTAACCTGCCTATCATTTACAAAACTTACTTTTGTTTTATAGGCTGTCTGGTCTTGTAAACAGGAAAACATTGTTCTCATTTGCTGCCATGGAATATTCCCAATTCATAGGCCAATCTAGGAAGATCCTTATTTTCTGTCCCTGTTCCAGCCACAGTGTTGAGACACAGTCCAACCTGGGGGATTTATTACAACTTGGCCTTTATGGTTTTCTTCTAAAAATTGTTCAACAATTGTTGATTCCAGTAAAGAATTATTTTCAATTCTATAATGGAAAGTGTTAGTTTATGTTTCCCACAACAATAATCTATCCTCTTGTGAGCAAGAATTGTCATTGCACTCAAGGATATTACAGCTTGCTTAGATTTATCGAGAATTTGGATAATTTGCTTCAAAATTGATGACTATCTGCCAACTGAATAAATATACAGAAAGAAAGGTAAATGACGTGCTTATCCACTTCTGGTCATAATGGTGTTTCAAGGATTATATTTCCTTCTACATTAAAAACAAAAAGAAAAAATATGAAAAGATGGTCAGATATTGGAAAACAGGTAGTAGAAGACGATGGACTTGGCAGAGAGAGAAATGAGTGACGCAAGCTCTACCCAAACAAAACCCATAGTCTCCTTGTGTGAAGAAGACACAGGCTAAGTTTGTGGACATTACCTTGTCAAGAATTAGTAGATTGGAACACTGGAAAGAGCAATGATGGAGAAAACTGAAGACCTGAAGAGGCTCCCTTTCAAGTCTTCTCCTCAAACTGATAAATGTAGATGTGTGAGAAATCTGTTTGCACCCAGGAAAAGACACTTTAGAAAGAAAGCGAAAGAATAATTTCTAAAATTTACCCAACCAAGTGCAAGAATTTACTAAAACAATAGGTATTTCTAGCATTTTCAGAAGTGAATTGCTTTAGTGGTCAGCATAAGACACATTTTATTTAACATTGTTTTGGATTGGCTCAATCAAGCTAAAAATCAAGCCTGGAAATAATAAACCAAATTGTTCCCAGTAAATCATACACAAAAAATGCTCAAATGTTTAAGGACTGTAAATAAAAACACATTCACAGGTGTGTACACACACACACACACACACACACACATACACACACACACACAGCCACCATAATCAAAATCCTAAAATTTTCAACAACTCATAAATTTAAGAAGCACTAAAATTATGAAAATATGACTCACAATAAGAAAAATAAATCAGTAAAAGTCACTATCATCAGAAAGTGCCTCCCAGGATTCCTGTGTTAGAGACTTAATCCTAAATGCAAGTGTGGGGAAGTGGAATTTATGGGAGGTACTTAAGTCATTCAGTTATGCTCTCATGAGCAGATTAATGCCATTATAAAATTGGCTTATCAGAATAGGTTCGTATTCATCTGTTCTTCCTCATGTGCAGAAAAATGCATCCCTTCTCTTGCCATTCTGTCGTGCACCGTGTAAGATCACAGCTTACCCTCCCTTCCAAAGCAGCCACAAGCAAGCCCTCGCTAGACACCAAATGATGTTGCCTTGATCTTGGACTCTCCAGGCCCCATAACTACAAGAAATTTATTCCTGTTCTGTTTATTTCTTTCTTACTGGCCTCTGCTCTCATGGTTCTCTGACTAGCCTCTGACTATGTCCATCTGTCTATGTCAGGAAGTTTTAGCCTAGAACTAAACCTCAAGGTATAGTCTTTTGCCATCTAAGTGGAGACAATTATACCACCATATCTATGTCAAACACATGCAAGACATTTCCTGGTTGCTTGAGATTGGAGAAGAGATAAATTACATACAAGTGGAATAAATTGGAGTATGATGGATAGAGTCATTATCTTGATTGTGATGAGCATTGTGATAGCATACACAGTACATGTCAAAACTCTTCAAAATGTATAAAATAAATATGTGCAGTTCATTTTATTTTTGCAGGTCTGGGCCAAGGTATTTTGCTTTTAATTGCTCTTGTGAGAGTAAACTTATTTGTGAGCTGAAAACTGGGTGGTCTACAATTACTTTGGTTGAGATGCTCCATCTCAGGGCACATAGACTCTAGTTCTCTAGTAGGTTGGTTCAGAATTGCTCTACTAATGGTAGCAGGGGTACCAGAAATTGATTAGACCCTGCAAAACTGCCCAGCGGCTGCCTGGGCAGTCTGCTGTCACTATCAATTGAGCCTTGTTATTTTCAACCAAGCAAGCAAACATCAGCCTGGATTCAATGATGTTGATAAATGAACACCAAATATTGATGAACTCACATTTCAGGAGTTATTGGCATAACATAATAATATTTGGGATACTTAAAAATAGTCCAGCTACTATGTATGTTTCAAAAATAATCACATAATGTTATGTAAAGTTACATTTTTGTGATCTCAATGCTATTCTTCATGTACTTTTGAAAAATAAATCTGTAGTTTAGGAAAAAAAGGAATGATTTAGTCTCATTAAACTTTAGTTTTCTGAGAGAGTATCTTCCTCATATATTTCTACTTTCATTTAATCATATCTTTGTCCAAAAGTTTTCTTATATTTCATGTCTTTATCTACTTAAAGTTGTGGTTAAACCCTGAGGTGCATATCATCTAGCTATTTTTTAATGAAATTATGTGTCTCTCAAATAACTATACAACTACTATGTGATTTACACATTCAATATTGTTTAAATTGTATCCAAATTCATATTGATTTCAGAATAATTGGATGGTATTTTACTTTCTTTTTCTCTTTGAGTGTAAGATACTGTAGAAATAAGTTACCTGATCAATATATGACAAACAAAGAATCAGTGATGCTTCAGAGAGCTAATAGTGGGTGACTCAAATCTCTAGCTGCCTAAACCCTCCAGGCTTGCTTTGAAAATCTTCACATATGCTACCGCTCACGCATTAGAGATGGATAAAATAGAAAACTCTAGGAGTTTCTTATAATTATATAATTTGTTCTATTTATCTAAAAATAAACTTAGAAAAAGATTTTGAATATTTGTAAGAAAATAGTACATTTAAAAACTTAATTTGTACCTTATTGAGAAATTATTTTTAGCAAGTTGGTATAATATTTCTTCATTGAATAATCCAAAATGGAGAAAACTGAAAATCTATAAATGCTAAGTAATTTATGAGAGTGGGGATAATTAACAAAACATTTTAATTATTGCTTGGGTGTAAATTACTTATTATAAATATTTCACTTTAATTAAATTACTTGAATCTGACAGATTAATGGGTTACGACTCACATTGCCAACCCTCAGGCCCATAGTATACTGCCCATTCATTTGCTTAGCTTCACATTACCTTTGAATACCCTCACTTTTTATTGATTGTCCTGCTTGTAAATCTTGTCAGCTCACAACAGAAAACAGAAAACTTGCAATGCCAGACTCCTGTGAAACTACATTTAATGCATGCAATTTAGGCTTTGTTGTCAAGTGGACAAACAAAACAGATTCAGCATGAACACTGTTAAATAATACATCTAACAAAGGTATCATCATATCCATCTAGTTGTTTGTGGGAGACAACAATAGAGTTTGACTTCTAGCTTTAGTTGTTGTAGGCGCCTAGAAGCACTGACATCTGTGTTATCATTATCAAGGCTTCCGTGACAAAATGCAGAAGCCCCATTAAATTTGAATTTAAGATAAATATTTGATAATATCACTCCAAAAGTCACTTCAAATATTTCATGGACACGCTAAAAATACATGTTTTCTCCTTCCAAAATTGAATGTTTTGTGTTTTTCTTTGCTAACTCTGGTAACTTTTTTGCTTGACCACATTTAACTGATTAGCCTAACAATAGATTTGTAACCCATCTGGAGAGGCAATGAGACACCTAAATTACTGTTAGAGAATGGTTTTAGTTTAAATCAACTAGAGTTAACTTATTTCTTATCAAATTTGTGTCAAGATTCCTTGATATAGTAAAGATATAAAAGCCTACAGAATGAACTTTACATGTGTAACTTGCTTTTCCTTTCCCTAACATCAAAAATTAACAATAATAATAATTTCACTTCATTAAGATAATAGGGAATTTTCATGTCTAAGGAAGATGAGTATCATTCATAATGACTAACCTCAGAGATCAGTCAGTAGGTGGACTTTTGAAACTGATTTTATCGTTGCAAAGAGATGAAGCATCTTGGGGTGGCAAGGGCCTCTGACACTTTGGCTATGAAATCTACTTTTATAACACACTCTACCTTCTCACTAGCATTAAGATCTACAAAGTGGTTGTTATCTAAATAGGTTTTAGATCCAGTATGGCAACCAGCATGAGCTAATCCACAGTGATCATGGTTGTATATACTCAGCACACAAAGAAAGGAGCCATGAGAAAAAGAATTTATCCAAGAAGGAAGTTTTTAATGAAAGAGAGCTCATCACACAGCATGGAAATCTAGAAATGGTTGGTAATTTCTAAGGGATGAGCTAAGTTAGAAAAAGACCAGATAACCTCAAGAAAGGAAATTAGTATAACACTGCACACATTTTCTATAAATCTTGTAATCTTCAAAGGTCCTATCATGATTTCCCAGGTAACTTTGACCAGAGAACAACCAAAGATATAGACTATTCAATGATTGACACCAGTCCTGGAAGAAGAATTATTCTTCATCTCAAGTTTTGCATGTTTCTACAGGTCAGATGATACCTAGAAATTGGCTGGGATCTTCTATGGAGTGATCCAATTTATCTATAAATATAATCTGTGGTTGTTACCTAATTCCTAATGTATGGATGGGAGAAATATGATAAGCAAATGGTAGAGGGTATAAATTGGAATTTTGACTTTGACTTATGGAATTAAATAAATAACCAAGTTGCTTGTTTTATATCAAAATAGTAATCCAGGGTTGAGACTGTATCCATGAACCAGGCATGGTGATGGATGTATATAACCCATGCTAATCAGGAGACTAAAGTAGGATTCTACTCTGAGCCCAGGAATTGTAGGTCCACCTGCACAACATAATAAGACCCTTTCTCATAAATATATGCAAACACTTGAAGCTTATTGAAAGTGGAATACAAAGAAGAAAATGGTTACTGTATTTACTTAGTTATTGATTTGATTATCAAGCTAATCTAGGCATTCTCCTTCAATTTGAGAAGAAAGGATGACTGGTAAACTCTTTGGAAGTACTTTCTAGTAGTGCCATATCTTTATGAAATAAACAGATAGTAAAAGCATCACAATAAAAGTAAAATATACAAGGACTTCCTTAGAAACTTCAGTTTTGAATCACTCAGTAATCAGCTAACACAAAAGTAAATATGAATTACATATCTGAAAACAAGCATGTGAAGAAAATATCTTTTAAATAGTTGTAGAAATAAGGAATGTATTATCTACATTACCATCATCCATATATTCTCCATCTACTATCTATCTATACATTATCTATCTATCTATCTATCTATCTAGCCATCCATCCCTCTATCTGTCTCATTTTCCTGGTCTATTTTATATAGGATCTGTGGGTTGAAGTTCACTTAATTTAATACATATATTTAAAAAAAAATCAAGACCCAGTTTTGACTAGTGTCATAGTTCAGGTTACTATAACAAAAACTTCCATAGACTGGTAGCTTAAACAACAAGAGCCAGTGTTGAGACAGGTATTGAGAGAGAAAGAGAAAGAAAGAGACAGAGACAGAAAGACACAGAGAGACACAGAGACACAGAGAAACAAAGTCTAGACTCTCAAATAAGGACAATAATCTCTTCTAAAGGGTATTAACCCCTTAAGAACAAGTCTCCTATACCAAGCCACTGTGGTCTAGGTTTTCAATGTATGGATTTGGGGAAAACAGAAGTATAGAGCCTATAACAAATGATCTGTATCAGAAATGGCTATTGCTAAGGAACCATGGACTAGTAGATTCCATAACTGATTTTATGCTTTTTTAGGAACAAGTGATCACTTTTTGTTTGCACAAACAATAATTATATTTTTTTAGGCTCATCCTGTTTGAAAATTTAAATACAGAAGAAATGATATATTTATGATTTGTGGCTAATATTAAGACTTGAGTTCATATGTAGCAATCTAATGTTTTATTCTGTGTTTATATTAGAAAATAATCCTTATTTTGAATCATGCTTACTGAGTTAAAACTCATAAAGTTAATTTTTTTCCCTTGGCTCTCAGGTTTGGGAAAGCGATACATATTCTGCTAATCAATCACACTTACACTGTATACAATGTGTAATAAAATGAAATGTGAAATGATGCTTATATGAGAGACAAGTGACCTTTGAAATATGTGAAGATGGACATACTTGAATTTCTGTTGAAGGAAGGAACAGTAAATTTATGTTCATTTTTAATCATGTTGTTTACTCAATGAGAGCGCTAAAAGGATATCTTCAGAGACATGTATCTACAAGAAAACCAACAATGGCCCTAGACACTGTCTAGCTGGACCTTCAAAATCTGGCATTTCCTTTTCAATGGATTTTGTGAGCCAGTTAGAATTTTTTAAAATAAACATCTTTTCTGTTATGATGGAACACGGTCTTTGAATCAAGCCAACTGTGATGTGAATGTTATTTATTGATATTCAAATTCGTTTTACTGTAGGGTGATTCTTCTATCTTCTCCTGGAAACTCACTTATTCTCAGCAATTTACCAGTTTCTTAATGGAACCAAAAATTTAGAGAAAGAGTTCTAAACTTCAAATTCAGTATTAGCTTCACCTCCTTTTCTATTTCTGCATACCATGCAATAAAACTTGAAGATACATGTTTTTCCTAAAAATAAAAAAGCCATATCACAACAATACAAGAAAATGCTCCAAATTATACATACTCAGTGATATTTAAAAACTGTAATTTAGAACTGGCCTGGGTGAGGTTTAAAATAACATACACTATAGATTAAGAAAGCAACCAAGATAAAACAAGACAAAAATGTTAAATGATATAATGATATAAATGTTTTGTGATTTGAATTTCAATTCCACAATTTGTTTTAAACACCAGTTCTGCCACTTATGAATATGCTTGGACAAATTCCTTAAAACTTTTGGCAATCTCATCAGTTCAAAGGCAGTGCTATCTACCTCATATGATTTTCATTAGAATGTTAAAATCTATTAATGTATCTGCTCAGGGAATTCTTGGAATTTAGAAGGAATGTGAAAGAGATACCACATCCCTCTCAGCCTTTGCTCTTCCTCTAATTCCTACTGTAGCATCCTTCTTTAAGGTCTATTTAGGTCTTTTTTAGGCTATTGGAAATGACTTTCAATTTTGTTTTCCTTTTTGATTTGTATTCATCATGCACTCAGAAAGGCAGAAAATAGAGTACAAGGCTTTGTTTCTTTTCTTACGAAGCACTAATGTCATTTCTGATTGCACCACTTTTTTTTATTTTGAAGAGAATGAAACCAAATGAGACAAACAAAATAGAGTCAATCAAAACAAAAGGATCAATATGGTACATGACTTAAAAACAAAATACAAGCAGATCAATAATGGTTGCCATAATGCCTCTTGTTATCTTCAAAAGAATTGCCCATATCTTCAGGCATAATAAAACTCAACAAAACAGTACAGAACAAAACCAATAAAAACAAAACAATGGAGAGATGATAGGACTTCAAAAGAAGATAATAGTCAAGCCCCAATGGATATCATAGTGCTTCTAAGTACTTGCCTATACCATCAGACTTGATACTATCAAACAAAACAGAAGAGAATAAAATCAGTCAAAACAAAACAATGAAAGCAATACCAGGCTTCAAATCAAGCTAATAGTGAATCAAAAATGGTTACTATAGTATATCCTGCTGTCTTTGGAATAGCTGTCCATACCATTAAATCTAGTACAATTAGACAAATGGGAACAGAACAAAACCAAACTAAACAGAGCAATCAAAACTATATGGGTTTCAAATCATGATAATAGATTAACAATGGCCACTGCCTTTCCTTTTTAGACAATTCCTCCCCTTTCACTTTCACAGGATGTATTACACATTTTGGATCCCAGTAACTCCTTTAGTATTTATATTAGGGAGGTTACCTGCTATTTACCTAAATGACTCTGAACCTTTTTAACCCTGAGCATGATCGCAAGTTGTATCCATTTACCTACAAGAGCCTCAAGGTTTTCTTCCTTTATAGCTGAGTAGTTTTCTATTGCATAAAGGTGTCATGGCTTTCTAACCAATCTGCAGCTGATGGACAACCTACCCCCCCCTGTTTTTCTGGTTCCCTGTCACAAAGAGCATTGTTTTCTCATATTTGACTTTCAGTCTATAAATCCTCTTTTGTGTTAAATGTATTTCTTATATACAACATATTGATGGCCCCTATCTCCTTATCCATTCTGCCTGTATTTCTTTTTATTGGTGTGTTGAGGCCATCCACATTAGTGATTATGGCCAAACTTCTCTGCCTCATCTCTGCCATGCTATTTTTCTGCCATCGGTTGCCTACTTTTTCCCTTCATTCACTAAGGGCATTTCTGAAGGGCCTATCTTCGTGACATAACTATTACCTAAAGACCCTAATTCTCAGTGCTACAAAATTGTGAGTTAGAAACTTAACACAGGGATTTTGAGGAACCCAAATATTCTGTCTATAAACCACTTAAAATACATCACCTTACTGACTATTCACCTGCTGGTTTATTAGACTCAGATAGAAAAATGCAAATTTTCAATGTTAAATATCACCCTTTTAAAACTGTTTTTTAAAAAATTTTTGACACATAACAATTGTATTTATATTTATATAGCTAAGCATAGTAGCTCAAATCTGTAACCCTTGCCCTCTAGGAAGCTGAGGCAGTAGGATCACAAGTTCAAGCCTAGCTTAGGAAAATTAGTTACTTAGCAAGTCTTTGTCTCAAGATGAAAAGTATAAAGGGCTGGAAATGTAACCTCAGTGCAAAGAACCTGCATTCAAGTACCAGAGAAATACAATTACATTTGTTTGGTTCAGAAATAGGATCATAGGAAGTTGTAAAGAATTTAATAGACCACTACATTATGACTTGATACATATACACGCTATATAAAATTCAAATAAGTGCAAAAAATATGTCTTCTTAGATATTATCTTTTCTTCATTACAGGAAATATTCAATATTACCTCTTTTGGCTCTTTGAAATATACAACACAGTACTGTTACCACTGTACTGATAATATCAGCTTAATAATAATATGAGAAATTATAGATGAAACTGAAAAACATTTATGATAAGTAAAATAACCCAGATACAGAAAGACAGGTACTCTATGACATCATGTATATGTGAAATTCAAAATTACTGCTCTTATAAAAGGTGAGAGTAGCGTAGTGATCACCACAGCTGGGGAACAAGGCACAGAGCGGTTTGGGGGAAATTGCTTAACTGGTACTGTTGTGGATAAGAATACCCTTGGTGAAGGCTCTAAGAGGTTCTTGAAATTAGAAAACACTTAGCAAACCATTAGGAGGTAATAAATCAAATGTTTTATTCACAGAAAGAAGAACTAAGTGAATATGATTTTTAAAGGCCCTTGGTTACTTCTCTCGAAAGGCAGCTGTGAAACAGCTTTCTATCTCTATCAGGGTGGTGCACAGCAGAGTGTAAGTAGAATCTGGAATTCACGAAGGCATTTAATTGTCTTTACATGTCAGTACGTCTTCAGAAAGTGTAAATGTATAATTATTTGAGGGATTAAGGAAGAATACACTGCTATATTGGTCAGTAAATAGTGTGTAAATTAGACTCAGAAAAATTAAAATGTATAGATATCTGTGATGCTTCTGTTTCAAACTTTACTGTATTTATGACCCCCCAAGCTTCATCTGCCTGAAATATTAATTTACTTTGGTCAAAACAATAAACTCCAGAATGTGCTTTTTTGGGGGAAAAGGGCAATAACACAAATGATTTTGAGTTGGCATCATTTGTTCCCCTTACATATTCCAAAGACTCCTGGTTATTAGATCTTTACAATCTCCTAAGGATTCTATTTCTAAGCCAAATTATGAAGAAAACTCGTAACGATGGAAACTCAGAAGTAACAGCACGCAGCCAATGTTCAACAAGAAACAACTACTTGGCCATCAGTCCTCACACAGACGTGGGTATTTTACAGTCTTGTGTGTGTATTTTACAGTCTTGTGTGTGTATTGTCCCCTTCAGTTTATACTGAGCACAGTGGCAGGAAAAAGGAAAACAAAACTATAGCACAGGTGAACGCAGCTAAACATTATGAACATGTCTAAGGGTCAGAATGGACTTTAAAAGTGAATTTGAAGGACATTAAATGGTGGTTAGTTGGGTAATATTTTAGAATATTACCCAACTAATCTCTGTGGCTCAGGGTTGAAATCTGAAATCGTCCCTAAGAAACCAAATTGGACACAGATAGCTCACCAAATTGACACTCTGATTCCTTTTCATTAATGGAAGTCTGTGTCTGTGCTTTTACTGTGGTCTGATATTCCTTCTGGAAAAGTGCAATTAGGAGGGCAAAGTAGCACATTTAGTTTAAAGGTCTTTTCTGTATAAAGAAAAAATGTGGTTTAATAATTCCTGGAGGACTCTGGAGAACAGATCTAGGACTGATGAATGGCACTGAGAGGGCAATGGTGTTTGGCTTAATATAGAAGATAAAGTCTTGGAATTGCTCATTAGCTGGAATAATGTGCATTTCAAGGTCACAAAATCCCTGTCAAAATAATGCTTAGCAGGTATAAAATTTTGTATTTTTTAATTATGTGAGTATGCATTAAATTGCTTTCAAAATTTCCACGATATTGACTATTTTACGCTGTATCTAACAAGATTAAGATGATAATTTTAATGCGTGTACAAAACATTCTAATTTCATATTCTTTTACTTGCTCTATAAATCATATTGGTGTAACATTGTATCTTTGCATTTGTGTTGAAACATGGAATAAAAATGCAGATATAATTCCTATGTATTAATCTCTTTATAATTAGATCAAGATGGAAAGTTTTAAAGATGTACTTTCCATATGCATAATTACTTATGGTATTATCTATATTTCCTATTGTCTTTTGTGGCACTGACACACATACATACAACACAGAGCCTCTACATTAGCAAAAGCAATTTGTCCTGGAGACTTTTAATGAGGAAGGATAGAGTAGGCGGAAAAGAATAAATTGAGTGATAACAAGGCAATTACTAAAGGTTATTTTTTCCCCTTGGACTTCAGTTTTGCTTTTTTTTAAGTAAGAAGCTATTCCCTTAGAGTGCAATTTCTCCTTTGACTTGAAGATTCTTTGATATGCCAGACCTGGATTCCATTTTTATGTGACTCTTCATAGAATTGCATAAGATAACAGAGGGATAGATTTGATTTGTAACTGGTTTTCATCAAAGGAGAATGACCAATGCATTTACTAAAAGCTTCAGAATAAACTTTGATCAAAAGACTATAGAAATGTGAAAGATTAAGTATAGACAGACTTATCTCTGGAGGCAAAATTCTGACTGAAACAGCAGAAAATTCTTGCATTGGTGTAGATACTTCTTTCTGATCAAGTTATTCATTTTTATGCATTGAAGTTGGTAAGGAAACAAAAATGAAGGCTTGATTTGGTTAGATGTCTTTGCGGTGAATCTAAGTGAAGTCAAGGGTGACACAATTCTATTCAACAGGGAATAAAATTTAAGAGTTAGAGAAGCTGCAGCTCTCTGTGGTTTGTCCATATTGCTATCACTTGCAATGATTTCTTTGCCATATAACTTTCAGACAGTTTTAATAACTTTGTAAGAACTTAATGACTTTTTTAAAAAATAAAACTTTACTGTAATTTCATAGTGATCCATTTGTTGCCAACAAATATGGTAGAATTATTTGTGTAGGAAAAAATCAAAATGAGAAAGCATTTCTTATTGAGGTAACAGAATTGATATTATTACAGTATTTATTTGTCCATTATTTTGCTTACTTACTATTTTAAGAAGCATATGTATAGCTTTTACCCATATCACACCATTTTCCACATCTTTAAAGATAATGTATCTGACATTCCTAACATCCAGTTTTGGTAGATACATTTAATCCAATTTTATAATTGAAAAAAGAATCCACAAATCATTTACCCAAATTCCCAAGCTGTTATGTGGTCAAGTTAGGGATCGAATACAAGCAACTTGGTTTTAGGGTCTTACATCTTATCTATTTTATTTTATTTTATTAAATGATATTTAAGTATATGTTAAACTTCATTAAATTATTTAAAAAATCCTAAATAGTATCTACTCATTATGCTTAGTTATAGAAATTTCAGACTAATTAAAAAATAAATTTACTTCCTTTTGATGCCTTAATGTTGTTGCAGTAAAGAGATAAAAATGAATTATCTATTACAAAGATTACTATGGAAATCATTAAACACATAAAAACAAAAGACCAGCCTGTGAGATAGAAACAGGTCAATGCTTGATTTTAGTAAAAGTCCTAATTTATCTAAGATATCAGAATTATTGGTTCATTTTTTTCTACAAAGACTAGAGTGTTTATAGTGTATATGTTTATCACTTTATTACTCATAGTACAAAAAGAAGTAACTGAGGATTTGCAGATTAGTTAGGAAGGCAAAATTCAATGTTTGAGAAGCTAAATAATAATCTAAGAAATGGAAAAGTATAGACTGCAGCAAAATAAATGCCTGATTTTACTTCTTATAACTTTCTTACTGATCTGCTATAGTCTGTGAAGTGATATGATATTTAATATATTTCTAAAATGGCTTATGTTTATATTAAATTTGCCATGTACATAAAAAGAATTTCAATGATTGGAGTGACTTTTCTGAGAAAAATTCATTATTTTTAGACTGTGATAGTGAAATAATATTACAGTTACTTCAGAGGCTGATCAAATGACTTTGAAACTGAATTATAAATATAGATTACCACTTTTAGTTATCAAATTGAGTTTGAGGCACTGCTTATAAGGCAGTCAGTATTTGAACTTTGAGTAAACTAAAGTGTAAATACAGAAATTGAACAAAGTTAAAAGTATGATAGCAACTTATTATTTTACTAAGTTTATATACTAAAAGAGTCCCACTTCATTTTTATCAAGATATATGGATGGGCTACTGGATTTGTGTACTTTATATTGACTTTCTATGGATTCAGTAATAAAATACTACAGATAGGGTGGCATAAACTTCATAAATTTATGTTCTCATAGCTCTGGAGGATAAACGCAGGATTGGTTTCTTCTGAGATCTCTTTGCTTGGCCTGCAAATGGTTCTCTTCTGACCATATATGCATGAGATATTTCTTCTGCACACACCTCACATGTACCCAAATTTCTTTTGATAAGAGAACTGGTCAAAATGAATCCTGGTCACTCTATTGGCCTCAATATAATCGTTCCATTTCTGGAAAGATATAATATCTAAATAAAGTCATATTTTGAAGTACTGGGCACTTGAATGAATTTTAACACCTGTTTTGGAGTAGAGGAAGATTTCAGCTTAACATATAATAAACCTCATACAAGTTCAAGAATATGTCAGATTGTGCTAATAATGTAAGCAAAAAGCACATATAAGTAAAAAAATTTTAAGATGCCTAAAATAAAATATAAAATTAAAAGACAAGTAAGCATAAATCAGGTTTAAATGACTGAAAGGATTTGTTGATCAGAAGAATATGTAACACATTTGGGCATTCCTTACAACTATGGAGTATAGTTAACTATGGCTTTGTAGGCAATTTTAAAGTTAGACCTGTGGCCATAGAAAACTAATGAAGAAAAAATAAATTAAGACCGAAAGATTTTTAGTTGTGTATGGAGAATTACTTCATACTGAGAAAATTGCTCAAAAAGTTGCGCAATTTTATCTTGACTTTATAAAAATCACATCAAAACATACAATGAGGAAGCTTTATAGGTTTATGGAGTTTACAGATTCTCTCTCTTACCACTTGTTTAGACACCAGACAGTTAATTACATGAGTATTAATGTTCAGTAGTAACAGTCTAGATTTGGAAAGTATCAAGCAGAAGTTTTGCTCATGCAAAATGTATGGCAACGTTAGTAAAATATTCTCAAGCTTTTTTCATCTAATCCATTTTCCATGTTGCCACTGAAATAAGTAATTTGTTTAAGAAACTCCAGACTCTCATGTTTTCCATAGACACCAGGCACTTAGCTGGCTTTGTAATGTTGTCCTAGGTTAAGCTTTAACTCTAACTCAAAAATCTAATACCAGCTTCTATTAAGTCCATAACTTCTTTGGAGCTGAAGCAAATCCCATTTATTTTGTCTTTTGTTTTTCTTTCCTGGATCCCCACTTTTTAATGCAGTCCTTATTATCCACACTAATTCTACTTACATTTTATGATGTCATGCAAATTATATCTTTTCAAGACATTTTCATATATTGGATTAGTCTATGGTTATAACTTCACTACAGATCTCCTTTTATAGTATTTTATTTTGCTGCACAAATTAGCAGTTACATAATTTTATATTACTTTCAGTAATATAAAATATATTATATATATTTGATATTATATAAATATATATTATGTAGATATAAAATATATAAATATTATATATTATATAAATTATATAAATATTATATAAATATATAATATATTATATAAATATAATATAAAATACATGAGTTCATTTTGGCTCCTCTTATGCTATTAAAAATTTGGAAACTTAAAAACAGACTTTAAAGTTACACAGACATGAATTGCAATACGACAGGAATCAGTAATGAATAATTGTGAGATATTCTTTTTATATCTTTGAAGTCAAGTATTTTTTCTTTCAGAAACTATTCAGAGAATGATGTTTGCTTCATATTTACTTAAATCATGGAATCTTATAACAGCCGAGACATTATTTATTTTTCTTATTTCTCCATCTCTTTGACATCCTTTACATTCTCCAGTGTTTAGTTTAAGTTTTGTTCTCTTTACCAATATACAGCTCGCATCCCAAAATTATTTGTTTAATAACCTGTCTGTATCAGTAAGATGCGGTCTGGAAAACAATCCCTTCCATGTCATTTGATCAGCAAGGAATTTAATATAGAAAATTCTTAAAGAAATTTCAGAAATTCGAAAGGCTTGAGGGAGAAAAATAAGCAAAATGAAAAGTGACTCTACCCAGAGTTAAGAGCAACTTATTACTATCTATTAGTCAGACAGGAGCCGATGAAAAAAAGGCAGTGCTGTCAGGAGATCTGTAACAATAGAGACCAAGATATGAATGAAAGCCATTGGTACTTCTGGGAAAATAAGAATCCTCAGTTCTTCTGATGACAAGAGAATCTAGGAACCACGATTGCTAATGCTGTCTCTAGAAGTAAAACTCTTCTAATTTTCTAATTTGAAGCAAATATTCACCCAGTGGGAGTAATTAATCAGAACTCAGGTGTAAAAGATCAGATAAAATAGGTTTGAGAGTTAGTTTTGCAGGAGTAGGATTATGCTGGTCTGTTTTTCAGGTTATAGTGTAGCAAAAAAAAAAAAGCTTAAACAAGTATGATGTATTTACATTTTGGTTACATTTTTGCAGTTTGGGTGTGGTTGAAAACTTGCTTTCATTCTTCGGCTTCCAGTGTGACATAAATATAAGTTACATCATTCTAAGTACAAAGGAAGAGAGCCAAATTGCTGATGGAAACACACTTTAAAAGACTCTTCTCTGAACTGGCCTTTTTCATTTCCATTTACATTCCATTGCACAGTCACCTCAATGGACAAATCTCCAACTGTGGGTCATTTAGTTTCATTAAAGGAAAGTATGAAAGTTATGAGAAAAGAGGAAATAATACGAGATACTCTCATAGTTAAATAGAGGTGAACATATTTGAAAATAACAATGTCATGTGCCACAGTGTAACTTCTTGATCACAAATGTCCACCTCTCTCCCTTTTCCCTGTTCATGAAAAGTGCATACAAGATTATTCAACAGGAAAGAAGCTGAAAACTTCCATGTAGTCTCAGCAATGGTGAAGATCCAAAATTCTTTTGTTAGTCCTGCCTCAGATGCATTTGCCCATGAAACTAAAACCGTAATGGAAAAATCAAAAACAAAACCAAAAAACTAAGATTCTATCACATGAACTCCCGTGACACATCATAAAATAGATGTACTCCAGCTGAGAAGCAGGAAGAACTGAAGACACACAGACATTTTACGTGTATAGAAAGTATATATCATCTCTTGGTTACCCACCCTCAATACTGTGAGTGGGAATTCCTATTACTCAGTTGATCATCATTAGATAATCATTAGATAATATGATTTCTTTAAGAATTGAGAGATGGTTTTTCAGCTTTATCTTATTATAAAAACTTGACAACCTAAGCGTATATAACATTTTGAAGAGGCACAGTAACTTTTCATTTAGATTGGCAGCTACTTTTGGCAACACAATGCACTTAAATTGGGCCAGCATTGTGTTTATTTGACTCCAGCGGGCTGGTTGTTCTAATAATTTGACTCAGACTTCTTTTTGATTTATGCGTCTTTCTAAACTCAGATACCATTTCACTTGAGCTGATCATCTTTAATGGAGGCATCACACCCTTAATCTCTTTTCCTGGAACATTTTGTCTTTCTATAAGGATTTTAATTCATGTGTAAGGTTAAATTTCATGAAAGAGAGCATAAGTGGTATATAACATCCATATTTATTTTTTAGAGATATTTCTATTAGTTAAGTATTTTAATGTTATGAGTTTTATTATATTATACAATGTGTACTTAGCAGGATAATAAGATATCGTCAAAATAAAATATTGAATTTTTCATAGTTTTTTTATAATAAACATCAAGATTTTTAACATCAACAGCTTTTGTTTGCAAAATATAAAAAATAACAACATAAATTTCTACATGAACTAAAACTAAAATAAAAATAAAACAACTATACAACAAAAATACTCTTTACTTCAATTATGAGCTTTAAGGCAATCATCATAAGTAAAACATGTTCCATATACAAGTATCACAGTTACAGCACATGTGTTTTGTTTTCCTGTCTTTTTTTGTAGGACATACTTGACATCTCATTGATCTTGCTGCTTTTCTTAGGAGGTTCTTATGATGTTTCACGTCTCTATTTACCAGTTTGTTCCAGAAATTTTTTACAGTGTTCTTTAGATAGATGCTTACTGTTATTCCTCTGTTGTAATTGACTTTTTGTTAATTCCAGTCCCAAAATGTCTCTATGGTAACTTGTACTTGCTAGTTTCCATGTAAACTATGATACAATTTATGCCTGACATGCTTAAGATTGAGTAAAACACAACCACAGGCCAACCCTTAGCTGCTGCATAACTTGTCAACAACATCTATTCTGTTTTTGTTTTGTTGTGACCATTTCTGGCTTCATCTGTGTTGAGGATTCACTATTAATCTTACTGTCATGCTGTAATATTGACATTATCGATACTATTTTGCTTTTCTTTGCCCTATTTTAGGTTTATGTTATGTCTTTCTGAAATCAAAAATTCTCTATTGTGAACTTGCAATATGTTTTTAGGAATCTCCGTGTATTCTTGTGAATAGTTCCTGTGTGGACAACTGGTGTTCTTTTAGCTAAGGTAGCATCAGTTGGTAACTAGTGAGCCAATTGTCAAATGTAACATTTCTATTGCTTCTTGAAATAGGTACACTGTGTCTGATCATAATATCATACAGTGTATTACAACACACAAAAAAGGCCTGATGCCTGCTTTCAAGGATAAATTTCCAAATTCAAGGTGTAAAATGCCTTCACATCTACAAGGGCATATACTCGCATACCATATTTGAAAGGTTTAATTGGCATATATTGCCAATAACTTCAAAAACCATGTGATGATGCAAATTGTTCTTTGATTGTTATGTACTTGGATGATGTATAAATTGCTTGATGGTTCGAAATAAAGTTTTCAACAAATGAATGACAAACAGCCCAAACTGTCATGTCGTTTTTCTTTCTTGGTGGGTCTTTTTGTTGTCAAAACTTAGGCAATTTTGAAGGAAACCAAATGTTTTGAGTACCATTGTTGCTCTAAAAATCTTAACCCACATGCCTCACTTCATGAATTTTTAGTTTCTGATAAGTAGAATGATAAAGGCCTTCTATATGTAACAGACCTGTGAAGATATTTAGCTCACATAGTGAGGTATCAGACAGTGGCATGTATATTTTTAAGTATCACTATGGATGCCTATAGAACATTTTACTCGTTTAATTACTAGTGTATTTCACAACATCTTGTAGCATGTTGTTCATTTACAAACAATTTCAACACTGAATTAAAGTTTCAGCATTCCGTCCTGTTGTTTTTCATTGCTGCCAAGAACGTAATAGTATTTCCTGGAGTAGTTCTAACCTTGGCTCATTCAGGTATACATGAACATTTTGTAGCATCTCAAGTAGCCACATATTTATTTATATTACTGTTTGCTTCCTCATCTGAATCAAGGTCCTCATTCTATACTTTTCTTTCATTTCTTGATCTATCTCACAACTTCTTTGGTTTCCATGATCCAGGTCATTATCAGTAACCCAAATCACCTGATGAATCACTGTGAACCTCCTCCTAAAATTTTAAAAGTGTATTTTTACCTGACAATGTAATGAATTAGGATAATCCTCAAGAAAAACATACAGAAATTCTTTTAACAAAACAAATTTTAAATGCAAAAATAAATGCAACACAGAACATAAGGGTGGGTAACATAAGGTGGGTATCATCTGTAGATACTTTGACATACTACATATACCTTACCATTCGTCTACCGAGTAGGTGAATATAAAGACCACTTCCTGTATTCCCCTGTGCAGCTGGCTTCTGTTACTCTAAAATAAATACTTTCATTATATACCTATGGCTTTGGTGTATTTCACCCCATCTTTTGCAGTTAAGAGTGAATTAAGAGCCCTAATATTTTTACAAAATCACTGCCAGTCATATCCTGGTTGTGGTATTTTCCTATTCCGTCTATAACCTTCTACCTTACAAAATTCCTAAAATTTCTGGATCTTACCCCCCCTTTTTCATGTAAACCAGCCAACTCTTTTCTAATTCACTTCCTGCCGGAGCTTGTTGAATATGCTAATATCAAAGAAAAAACATCACTAGATGTATTTAAATAGGCAAGGAAAAGTTTATACAAAGACTACTGTAATGGGTTGAGATTATTCCAACCAGGGAAAGAGATTGAACACAACTTCTCTGTGTGAGGTGAGTACAGGAGAGTTCAATGTTAGAGTGGGCTAAAGGGAAAATTCTAGAGGATTCTGAGGAAAGGTCCGTCACTGTGATAAAGCCTTCTGTGTTAATGTGGAGTGCTTTATCTAAAGATTATAGAACTATCTTCATACACATTCTAGGAAATAGGAGTCCTACCTCTGATAATGGTAGTACTTCAAAGGGAAACATACCTCCTTAAGAAACCTGTTCCTGGATTTTAGAATACGTATGTCTTAAAGGGGCAGAAAAATAACTTATGATTACAAGTATTCTGAAATAAATGCTTTAAGAGAAAGAAGACCACGAACTTACAGTCAGAAAGACACCTGTGGGAAGTTTTGTCAAACTGAGGGGAGCCACTGTGACTAACACTACAACTCACTAAGCATATTATCTACATTACAAATCATCATAGGTAAAAGTTTTGTTCAGTATTCTACATCTTTAGTACATGATATGACTGGTTCTTCAAACATTCAAGAACAGTTTAAACCTTATCTTCATCTATTCTGAGAAGTTTTAGACACACATTTTAGACTGATTTCATTAAAGCAACCCATTTCTGGCATCAGCTTTATTAGATTTTGCTTCACTTACAACCTGAAAACACAGTGGCTTACAAAGTCATTATTTCTCACTCATATGGATGCTATTAGCTGTGAATTTTTTTTCCTTGGTTCCCTACATCTTCTATTCTGGAAATTGATTTAAAACAACCATCTGGATTTGAGATGCTGTTCTGATTGCAGAGGATGAGACTAAGAGAATTAGAGAAGCACAGAATGTTCAAGTACAGAATGAGCAGTTAAACTTCTACTTAGAGACCACTGGTACATCCTCTACTCACATCTTACAGACCACACTTGGCAACGGAGTCACCAAATACACTCCTGTTACTGGAAAGGTCCACATATCATATGGTCAAACAAGGGCAGATTTCTCCTGTAAATGGGTGCATATTTTTCAGAACAGAAAAGCAACCTGCTACAAAAGCACACTGTAGGAAGGAGCATGAGAGCCTGAGAATCAAAATTGAGTTTTATCAATATACTGATTGCATTGCAGAATGCTTGTGTGAAACTCCGTGTGATTTTGTAATTGGAAAACATTTGGGAATTCAATTTTTCAGTGAGTAGTTTAATGTGTACGTTCATTTGAGTGAGGTCTTGGTCAAGTGGCAGTCAGTTGAATGAACTGGAAAAGATCACAGAATAGTGTTTGGCTTAAGCCAATTCATTTTATTTTACTGCTTCCATCTATGGGTTCATAAATATTCATGACATATGAACATGGAAAGGAAATAAGTTCTGCAGAGGTAGTGTTATAAAGTAAGAACTTCCTGTCACATGTATGTAGATAAAAACAGACAAAAGATATGATTATGTTTAGATTCATGCCAACTATTGCAATAAAAAAGATAAAATATAAGATTATAGTGTCCACTTCAGTTTTTAAAAAAAGAAAATAATTATGTCATTGTAGTGACAATTCCATGTTACCCTGTCCAAGTTTCAATATCCAAATCACCATAAGAAGCTTGGCACCGAGCAGATTATATTTGCTGGGGAGGAGCTTTTCAGAGACTAGAAAAGGGCATACATTGTTATGCTGTTGTTCATCTAGAGAAGTCTGAATTAAGAAAGAGGTTAGAGTCATTTGATGGAGGGATTGTGCCATAGTCACTGAGAAAAACATGAAAGGCAAAGTAGATTATAATGTAGATGGACACTGAAAGCAAAAGATGTGATAGGAATTCAGCTTGCAGATCCTGAAAGGTATGATATATAAGCAACAATTTGCTATAGTAATATTTAAAATTTACTGAATTGGTCCAGACTCAATGAAGAGTTTGTGTAACTTACCTGACTAGAATTGAAAATGATACATTGAGGTGTTCAATAAATCTCTCCTCTTAGCCCCACATAACACATATGTGTACTAAGATTCTATTTATATTTTAAAGTTCATCTCAGCATAGGAGGGTGTACATTTAGCCTATGTAGTCCATGATGCTCTTTTTAGTACTGAAAGGTTTGTTTAATAATAGGAAAACAGTCTTTATCCTGAGCTCCTTCAGGGTTATTTATATTCTGGACATCAGTACTCTCCTTTAGGTTTTTTTTAGTCATTGATGTAATATAAGAACTAAAGAATAAAAGCTTATGCGAAGTTTTTGCAATTTTCATTATGTTTGAATTTCTTGTATTGAATTGTACAATGCAAGATGGGTTTAGTACTATGTACAGTGATGCTATGGCTTAAATATGAAGTGTCCCACAATGACTCATGTATTGAAGTCTTGATCCACAGTGAAGCAAGATTCCAGGTTGATCCGAGAGAGATGATAGGATCATGAGTGCTCTAACTTCACCTCAGATTAGTGGGTACCTTTGAAGGGTGTAGCTTATCCCCGATAACCTCCCTTTCTGGTTGCCATAAAGTGAGCAGCTCTGTTCTACTGCACCATTTTACCAGGATGTTCTGTCTCATGGACAGAAATCTTTGAAGCAAGGAGGTTAATATATATGTTCTCTTTCAAGTATTTTGTCATGCACTGGAAAGCTAACACAAGTCCCTTAAATATTATGAGTAAGAATTATTTTCTGTGGGTCTGAATCAGGGGAATGAAGGGATATTTTCATGGATGAGGTCGCCAAGGAAAAGAAAACACAGTCGGGTTGAGCAATTGAGCAATTGGACCACCTGATCACAGCATATCTATGTCCCTGTGAGAGAGGCAGAGACTTGATGTAATCCACTTGCCATTGTTGCAGAGGGTGGGGTGCTTCTGGTATCTTGTCAAGCTGTGTGGACACCTTTGTCCTTCAGGGGCCAAATAGGCATGCTTTACACACCTTTGCTGTAGCCTTTGCCTCAGCAGGAGTCAAGTCCAGGTGCCATTATTGAGCTTCTGCCTGGGTAATGCCAGGTACTACCTGTTATAATTTCTTATGGAACCAAAGTGCTGCTGAAGAATGTAGCCCTTGGAGAGTGGCTCCCCTTGTCACTCCCCAGGTATCTGCTAAATCACTCCCCATCAAGAGGAATGGCTTATGTCCTGAAATATGATACACTACACCGTGTACTGTATAAGTGTTGCCATTGGTCAGTACCCCACAAAGGTGGTTGCCCTATCTGCTAATCCTGTTCCACCTAAGCTGGTAACTAACACTTCAGCTCCCTAAAGATGATCTAACTGTCTGTGTGAATATGTAGGGGGACTTCTTCATGTGTTATAGTAGCCACACTTCCCATAACTCTGCCCATACATTCAACCTTCCTGCTCCAGTTTCAAAACAGACGATTTCCATGCTAGGATGGACAGTGACAGCCATCCATGGTGGGGCTGTGCATAGCTGGACCCATCAGTATATGAGGCATCAGCTAGAGACTGATCCCAGAGAGTCAGTGGTGAATAATATGGATGTCCTTGGACTATGAGTTTTCCCATGTAGATCTGCAAATGGAATTCTTTTTGCATATTGTGGAGCTGAGTGCCAGTTGGTATGTCCACTTCCAGTACGTATTCAGAAACTTGAGAAACATAGACAATAGAAGGTCAGGGAGCTAAGTACTCAATACTCAATGTCACCCAACCATGATACAGTGGCTTCTGTACTTTTCTATGTATGCATTAGGTCCTGTGAAATGGTCGTGTTTGCCATATATTAGCATTGATATAACTCTATAGAGCTATATGAATCTATTTATATAGATCTATAGCTCAGTGTCCAATGCTATAGATGCTGTACACTCTTTGGGGACCAATAATCAGTTCCATATTGTGGCCTCTGGTCCACCAGAGTCCCTGCTAAATAAGTATCTTGGCCTGCTTGCTAATCTGGATAAAAGGATGCCAGCACCACATCTTCCTGCTTCAGTTGGGCTGCTTTGGGCCCATTGGTCAGTATTGATATTTAGGGCACAGCTGCCCCCACAAAGTCAGCAACCCATCCAAGGGTTACCTGTCTATCTTATTTGCAGCCAAGGCAACAGACAGATGGTCTGTCTGAAGTTGGCACCCACTGACCTTCAGCCTGTAGACTGTCCAGGGAGGTTGGCCCCATTCAGCTGGAAGTCACCTATTTTTTCTCTTTACCTTGGTGCTTTACTTTCACACCCTCTAGCTGGAGTTGTGATTGAAAAATACAGTGGGTTTAAGTTTAAAAATTTTTTTGCAGTAAGAGACACTTTACCATTAGTCTTCTTCAAAATGTTCCTTTGACTGCAACACACTTAGCCTATGATGCTTGCAAATTTATGAAGCACTTTTGGAAATTTTCTTTTGTGAGAGTCTTTTGTTGCAATGCTGTAGCTATCCTTATACCCTGGAACCATTAAAAATGTTTATCGTTCAATGGTTATTTTCACTTCCTGTAAGAGCCAGTATTTACACTACGTCACATTTGCTGAATAGTCGATGAGTGAGGCCAGATGGCACTCAGCAATAGAATTTACCCTATTTTCTATCACACATCTTAAGGATGCTCAGAAGAGAGAACTTGCAGAACTTCTGCAGAAAGTGGCATAAATGATGTTATAAGAGAGTTGGAAGAAAGAGGGAGATATTTAAAAGGGGACTGGTGGTAGTATTTTTTTTTTACTGTAATAACATATTACTTAAACAATTACTGTATTATTTGATTTATATAAATATGTATTTACTATATTTTGGGGGTACATAAATTTATGTACATAATTATAATATTCAATCCTGCAAAAGCCTATTAATAGTTGGCTCATTTACAGAATATTTGCTTTTCCCTATGATAAATGATGTGCATTAAACTCATTATTAACTGAAGTTTCTCGAATTACCCCCTCGCATGCTCCTATATTTCTGTATAAATCTAGACTTTTGTTTCTCTACTTCCTTAATCTCCAGTCTCCATGTATAAGTTTTGTCCTGAGGGACCCTTTACTAAACAACAGGTTTCTCTATTAAAATTTAGTTCAACCTTTGAAAAGGGGTACATCAAAAGTTACTTACTTTAGAACAACTCTGGAAGAAATGCAACACTTGGGAAACACAAAAAGAAAGATACTAGGTGGATTTTTTTTCTGAGAATAAAGGAGTATCAGGTCCCACAGCTATGTTTTAAAGAAAAAAGTAGAAATATTATGAGTAAAAAAGAAATAAAAAGAAACACAAAACACATGTTCTGTTCAACGATAGTAAATTGAGAAGTATGAAGTGAAAAGAAATACACATTTTCACTTTTCAAATTTCAAAGAACTCTACTTAAAGACAGATCAGTCTATCAAATGGTTCTTTTAAAACTTTTACTAGCCTTGAATAAGTTTTTTTGAACGAATGTAAAAAAAAAAGCATTGAGCCTTGACATACATTTAACTAATACTCTAGGAAGCTTAAAATTCATCTTTAATTAATCATTTTCCCAAATATATCTGATAACAAAGTTGAATAATTGGTATTTAGAGGCAATTATTACTATAAAAATGTGCCTTAAGCTGAAAAATAATTCTGAACAAGAAATATAACAAACAAACTAACACAGGGGACTTAATTTAATTTCAAAACTATAACCAAAGATATCTATTGCTTAAAACCATTTTCATACAAGTTTTTTAAAAATTTGATTAGCATTTATTCATTGAATACTTTAAAGGGGTTTAATATGATGTTTCATGACCTATACACATGATGCACTGAACAAATCAAGCCTCTTTCTGGTCTCCACCCTTATAACCTCTAGCAGTCACTATTTTACTTGAGGTTGGCTTTATTTTTAATCTTTTATGTATAAAAAAGAATATGCAGTATTTGTCTTTCAGCATCGAGCTAATTGTTCTCCTGTAACTTAATGTTCTCCAGGGCTGGCCATATTGCTGCATTATATGATTTCATTATTTTATATCTGAATAATATTTCATATGTGTGTATACCAAGTTTCCTTTATTGATTCATGCAATTATGAGCACCACATTAATTCCATATCTTACCTATCATGAATAGCTAAAATAGCATCTGAGAAAATGAACAGATGCTTGCAGATATATCTTCAAATATTCTCATTTTATTCCCTTTATATATACAGCCAGAAGTTAGACTCCTGGATGCCTTATTTATATTAGCTTGAAGCTTTAGATACAGCAAGGAAATAAAAACATATCTATCAAAATTCTAGATCATTCTAAGATATAGAAAGTTGAAACTTTTAAATGCATAAACCATTAATGCATATAAAATGTTTTAATCAAAAACTAATGGCCTTTTTGTTTATTGTTTTTCTTTTAAAAGGATTATCACCCCAAATTTGGTGCAACTCGAATACATTCTAAATTCCTTAACCTGGGTAATACCTTGGCTCAGGAATGCTTCTATTCACAGATGATTCAGTTCACAAACAAGCATTCAGCAAAATGTTGCCCCCATTTGCAAATTCTACACTGGATGAGGAACACAAACCCAGAACACTACCTTCTCCCCCATAACTGTAGAACAAATTAAGTTTGTGAACTGAGGCACACCACTGTATTACATCGTACTTTATACCTTATTTTTGTGCTCCTCATAGATGAGTTGGACAGTTTTATATTCAAGGGATGTGACTTTATTTTCACATTAGCTTCTTAGAACTGCATTGTCCTAACACTGGACCCATTTGCATTTGATCCAAAAAACTACTGCATATAAATAAAACTACTACATAAATGGATGTTCATCATATATACATACATATACATATACATATACATATACATATACATATACATATACATATACATATACATATACATATATGTGTGTATGTGTGTGTTCAGCCTTCCACTGGTGATAGAAAATATTAAAAGAAACAATTTTGCAAAAAATATTAATATAGTTTTATATATTATAATAAATACATTCACTATGGAAAGCTTCCATGTATGTGTGGTTGTGTGTGTTTCTGGGTATGTGTCTGTGTCTGTGTGCCTCTGTGTGCATCTATGTATATCTCACATTTGATCCTTTCCACTTCACCTTCCTTCCTCTCTCCTTCCTTACATATGTCCCTCCCATCCCTAGGACTTCCCATCGCCACAAAGTCTACCTCCTTGTTTCCTGTCATCTATCTTTCATTTTACCATTTGAATTATTTATGTGTTGGATAACTTGCATATATTATTCCATAAAAATTACATCCCTCCACATACAGCGAATTTGCATGTAATTATTTTTCTTTAGAGTGTAAGATATTTTCTAGTTGTTCAAGAAAATCATAATTTTATATTCCTTGAAAATGATTTATTTATTTATTTTTTTAAAATTTTATTTAAAGAGAAAAAAGCAAAACAGAAAAAAGGGTAGAAATAATACAGAATTTCAAAAAAAAGTAAGAAATCACTAGTTGATAAATTACATACTGAATTCTTAGAAATAGTTGTTCATGTTACCAAATTAAAGCATACAAAGTGGACATTCAAACAGTGAGGCTGCAAACAGTTCTGTTCAATGATACAAAAAACAGTAATACGGTTATCAATCCTACACACTTAAACATACATGCAGTTATATCCTTTAGAGTACTTTCTTTCCCTCCTTTTGCATTTTAAGTCCATTACCTGTTTAGTTATATCACGTTTCTGCTTGCTCAGTATCTTATTTATCTGTTTTGTTGTTATTATTTCCTTTTTAATCACCTTATATAATTCTGTTGTTTTGTTTTTGAGTTTCTCCTCATCCATGTCACATGGATCCCCTTTGGTGGAGTTGAGAATTTTTGGAGATATTTTGTTACCTTGTTTTCTCATGTTCTATTGGGGTTTTTATTTAATTTTTTATTAACTTGGAGGTAGTAATACACTACAAAACAGGATGGAATAAAGCCAATTGAGACAGTGTAGTGAAATTGGTACAGAACACCACAGCAGATCACCGGGGTAACAGTAATAGGCACCATTGTATATCTTGTTATCTTCACAATAGTTGTTCTTTCAATCAGGTATAGCAAAATCAAAAGAAATACACAATATTATAGAACTTATAAAAACAGAATATTGAGTAAAGCAACACCATTAATCAAGACAAAGCAAAATGGCGATAAAAATATCTGCCTTCAAAGAGATAGTCGAAGGAAATTCCACCCACTCCCTGCATTACATACCTTCAAGCTCCCAAGAGATGCCAAAATCCCTGGATCCCACTTGCTAACGGGGGTGGTGGTGGTGGTGGTATGTTTGATTCTAAGCCCATGCCCCAGTAGGCATCAGGCTGGTTGCTGGTTTCCTCAGTGCCCTAAGTTCCAAATGGCACGGATCTCAGGAAACACTGTTGCTTCTTGTTTCTTGCCCTGGGGCAGCCACGGCTTGCCAGGCCGCAGCCACTTACCAGGGCAGGCTGCTTGCTGGGTTGCTCAGCGCTCTAAGTTCCAACATGGCGCCTATTTTACTTATTTTTGAGACAGTATCTCACTGTGTAGACCAATCTGGCCTTTAATTCACTAAGTAGCTCAGGTTGGCCCAGAATTTATAGCCATTCTCCTGCCTCAGCCTCCTGAAACATGTGATGGTCACCTTACTTGGCTACTAATAATAATTTAATTGGGAAATTTAGCTGTCATTGATACAGATATTTATTATTACACTATCTTTTTAACATATATATATATATGTTTTATCTTATGCTTTTATGAAATTTGTACATATATTTCACTGAATATACTGGTACATTTTTAGCACATTTAATAAAGAAAATAAAGAACATATTTTATAAAGCTGAAAGAAGGTACATAAGTTTTATTGTCTAGGAATATTTTTATTATATCATAGTAATTTCAGAATCATAGTCTGCTTGAAGTTTCCTATATATTTTAAATACAGAATTCTGTATTAACCATTTAAATGCTTTTATAAGATGAATTGGGAATGTGAAAACCATACAAATGTTACCTAGTTTCACTTCATTGCCTGGATAACACTTAAGCTGTAGGTTTATTACTGATAAACTCATTATTATCAGATAGTTTAGGATAATTTCATGCAATTTTATCTATTGATTCATACTTAAAAAATAATTTTTATGTTATCCAAATCTCATGGAGTATTGATGAAAATGTAAAAGGCCTTATTTAACCTCGTTTCTAGTCTGAAACTTTTTGACAGGTTGAATCTAAATTTTCAATTGGAATTTACATAAATTAAAAATATCTTTGTCAGTGAATAAACCCTCTTTTAGTAGAAGTTGTAACATTATAATTCCTAAAGACCTGCATAAAATGAAAAAAATGTATTAAGCATTTAGTGGCCAAGAAACTGATTACACCGAAAGAAAAACTTAAGCGTTTAGATAGTTCCTCATTATTGGATCTACACTTAAATACTCATCCTCACATTTTTACACACTTTTCCACTACACAAAAAATATGCAAATGTAGCTATATCACAAATGCCATGAATTTTACAGGATTCTATTGATACATGATTTGTTAGATTATATTTTTCCACCTTCAGTGCATCTATTTTATATACAGCCATCACCAGCCTGCAAATTCTGTTCTGAATATGAGCACCTTTACTTTGTAGCCTTTTGGGATTTGCAAGTCCCACCCACTAGCTATCCCATCTTTCTGAAAAGTCATTTCTGGGTGGCTCTTCTTTATTTCCTGAGTCACGGCGGACACTGCATCTCATTTCTCCTTCTCATCAACCTTATGCACTGTAATTGATTTGGCTATGTTTATTCTGTGAGATTTTGAACTCTATTGGACATTTTTTGGGTTGCTTTTTCCTAAAGACCTTCCTCGAGTCAGAGTGAGTAAACCTCACTAGATATGGGACATAGGGTCCTTCATTTTGGTTGAATTTCACAAAAGGATGATGTAAATCCATTATTAAAATGCAATAACGCACTTGTGAAAGAAGCATGTTGATACTGAGACTGCATTTTCTTCTAAGAAACAGAAAATCAACTGAAATAATTTATAACAAATTATCTAAGTTATTATTGCAACAACATACAGTACCACAGGACTCGTAAACATAGCTCACATATTTTCTTCTATTTCTAAAGCCTCCTATTCGGTTATTAGAACTGCATAATATCAAACATTAAATTAGTCCTAAAAATATAAGTGAATCCTCACAATGTTATAAATGTCATGGAAATATGTACAATGGATGTGAAATATTTAACTCCTGAAAGATATGCGTGCATCATACAAGCGTATTGAAAGAAATATAGGAACCACTCTTAGTGAGAAACAGTAAGTTCCTTAGGTGAGGTAGAGCCAAATCTCCAAGAATACTTAGAGGAAAAAATGTATTGCGCCCCTCTCTGAGTACAGAAAAAAGCTTTATAATGAACTGGTTGTTACGTAGCCTTTCTGTTTCTTAGTACCTTATTGGTAAAATGATGAAATAATGACATCTTCCTAATTAGTGTTACAAGTGTTAAATGAGCTGATAAATACGAAGCTTTTAAAAGAGCCTCCAGCATGTAGCATGTGTGCAACCAAAGCTAACTAACCTCATTATTACCACTGCTAATAGTATTATCCAAGAGGAACCTCGAAAACCACAGAACATTCCAGGTTCAGAAAGAATTTTCAAAAACTACAACATAAAGTAAACCAAGAATAGCGCAGGAAAGAGTGAAGAATATAGTTTCAAAGAGAGAGAAAATAAGTGGCAACGTTTGAATCTCTGGAGAAATCTGGCTTGACAGAAATGAATTCTTTTAAAAATGTTTATCAGTTTCAATTGTGTTTCATTTCTTCTATCACAGGTTTTCTGAGTTTATTTGTTCTTATCATTGTAGAATCTGGTCAGATTTTAATCGAGAAAATTGTTCATCGGACCAGGACTCTGCTTTCTAGTTCCTCCCAGGTTAAATTGATGTTGCTGCTCCAAAGCCCACCTTTGAACTTGCTTGTTTATTTGTCTTGTATCCTGTCTCAGCAGACTCTGAAATAGTCTGAGCAGAGATTACATTTGTCTTGTGTGTCTCTATAACTTCAGTGCCCAGTACAGCTCTCAGCATACAGTTATTGCTGAATAAATATTCACAGAGTGACTGACTTAATAAATGACTGGCAAAATAAGTAAAAACAAAACAAAATGAAAGAGGACCACATGGAAATTTTAGGTATAAATAATATAGGGGATAACTGATGTAGTTTATTTCCTCAGAATGAGGGGCAACATCAGGCCTGAAAATATAAGTAGGGCAAGATAGTTTGTGATGCGAAAAAAATCTTTCACGGAGAAAATGGAGGAAAAACTAGAAAGTATTTTTGAAGTAGAATTGGAAGACAATGGATGCTGTATTGAATGTCCTACATCAACATAGAAAATAAAGTTTTCAGCCCTCAACTACAGTACAAAACAGCTGCAAATCATCTCAAATTCTGTGCTGTTAACTGCAGAGTGCTAATCTCAGCCAGGAAAGTAACAGTGCTGAGATGGTGTTTATGGAATATGCAGTCTCTAACCTATTCTAAACGCAAAGCATCACTGAGATTTGAACATGAAATCTTCTGGAGTATCTATTAAAATAACTTCACAATGACCATATGGTTAATCCTTAGCAGAGCAAAACTCAAATCTATCATTAATGAATCTTTTAATTCTTTTATTACGTGCTTTACTGCCTTATGAGAAGTATTTAGAGTTTAAATGGTACCATTGCTAATATTGATATGGTCCTAAAAATTAAATGTCCTAATATAAGATTAGTGTGGAGAAAATACATCAGTAAATTGAGTAAAGAGTAGAACGAGAAATGACTTTTCCAAAATTTATTTAAGCACCAATAGCTGCAGCTTTTATTTTTTTCATTTATGAATGCTGGTCTTTGTTGATTGCTCACCACAGCAAGTATAGTTTACTTACAGTGGAAAACATTTTGAACATTGAAAGCTATCTGACAGAGGAAACGATGCTCTACAGAAAAAAATAATTTCTTAGTAAACAATGTTTGTCTTATGCATAATCAGACAAAAACTTGACTTAAATTTTTCTAAATAGAGAAAGTAACTAATGTATATCTATTTAGTTAACTACTAAATTGTGTACTAAGTTCTAAGTGAACTTAAATTCTCATCAATTTAGAGAAAGTACCCTAATAAACTTTAGGCATTTGTACTAACTTAGTGATATATTGACATATTATTATTTCTCAGTATTTCATTAGTAGTGCTTAAAATGATCATGAAAAAAATAAGACTAGTTAATATATTTCTTGTAGGATTGATCTATTTCTTGTTGGCTTAGATGAAATAACAAATTTCTATTTTTAAAATAACGCTAGAATAAGATTTAGATATTGGGTCAATTAAAATGATTTAAAGAAGAAAAATTTAGAAATACTGTATGCAGTGAAATTAAAAGTTGTGATTGAATTAATTGGTTTATGTTTAACCTTTCTAATGTTCTGAAGAAGAAGAGTAATTTCTTGAAATTACTATACTAGATTAGGTATGTTTTCTCTTTTTGACTTTGCTGAGAGAATTAGATTTTTGCTAAAATTTAGCCTATTTTATTCAGAATTTAAATTAAGATAGTCTGGTTAATGAAAACCACTGTCTTGGACAGTGGAGTCATTGGTGCTTAAAACTTTCTGTTTCTTATTTTCTAATTTATTATGTAAAAAGGTGACAATTTTTCCATGCATACTACTCAGAGAAGTTTGGACTGTGTTTGCTACTATTTCTACTTTCTCGTCTTTTTCTTTTGCTGTATATTGATGTATTGGACTCTTGCACAGACTAAGCATGTGCGCTATCACTAAACTGAATCCTGTTCCCTATACAACTAATTCTAATACTTCACTGACTCCCAAATCTTTTGTAATTCATCAAGAAAAATACAATCTTGCATTAAAACATTTTTCTCAAATAACATTTTCTCAGAGAGCACTTTGTGAAATATTATTCTACAGAGTTAAATTCAGAAAGCAAATGAATATTTGAAAATTCAATCTTCTCAGTAATTATAAGCATGAAAAATAATTTTTAAAAGAATTAGTGGACTGAATTGATGAACTACTTTAATCCAATTAATAATTTTTTCAAATTTAGCCTTGCTTGTTACAACTTGATGTTTCATAAAATCATACAGTTTTATTCCTTTATATTGTTGTTATTTTAACAAAATTTTCCTTGTTGAAATCCTTGTTCTCCCAAATTCCACCTGGCAAGTTGAAAATGCGTGTAGCGTTATCCAGCCCACAGCAGCTTTGGCCCTTGCTGGGAGACTGGTAAGACCCCACCCGGCCTCCCACATTACCTGAGGACGCACTGGGAGGTCACTCTGGGCCTATCTGGGCCTCACCCAGTGACTCCTGAGCTGATCGAGTTGATGACAGCTGCAGGCCTTTGGCCTGGCAAGCCAAAAGTGTGCACAGGCCCTCCAGCCCACAGGGAAGCTTTGGTGCTTCATTCCAAGAATAGTAAGGCCCCACTCGGCAACCCCAAGTGGCTGGAGCCATCTGGTAAGGTCTGTCTAAGGACCTCCACTCAACTGAGGAAGCTCCCTGTAATTGGAATAGATATTCTCAACCCAAGAAACAACTGAGACCTTGCATTCTGCTTCCCTAAGGGAATACAGGAAAATGATAAAAGGAAAGAGCAAAATGCAATCTCAAACCTCCAGTGCACCCCAAGCAAGCCCAGGAGATGGATATAGAACAAAATATAGGCCATACACTTGAAACTCCTGAGATGATAGTAACTGAAGTAAGGAAACAACTCCAGGAAGCCATAAAAGAACTCAGATCAGAAATAATCTCCCAGGGAAAAGAAGAAATGATAAATGTAATAAAAAATGCTGGACACATCTAAAGAACACATAGTTAAAAAAATTAGAGGAACAATGCAAAAATACAGAAACCTTGAACAAACAATATGAGGAACAAACAGAATGCATAAAACAGATTCAAAAAGATATACAGAAAATCAAAAATTCCATTGAAAATTGGCAAAACCACCTCAATGAAAGTGAAGCTAGACTTTCAGACCTTGAGGATAAGATTGCAACTAGTGAACAGGAAAGGAATGATCTTTTAAAAATAACAAGGGATCAGGAAATAACAATTCAACAGATGCAAGATGATGCAAAGAAAAACAACATAAGATTGATAGATATAAATGAAAAAGAAGATGACAACACAAATTATATCAATAAGCTATTTTATCCCTGATAAAGGAAGAAATTACAAATGAAATAAAAAATTGCTGACCACATATAAGGAAGACATAGTTAAATATTTGGAGAATTTGGAGAAGTTTGGACTGTCTTTGATACAATTTCCGCTTTATCTCTCTCATCCTTTTTTTTTTTTGCTGTATATTGACGGGTCATTACTATTCTTGGCTAAGCATGTGCTCTATCACTATACTGACCTGTTCCCTATAGAACTATTTCTAATATTGCACTGACTCCAAGATCTTTTGTAATTCATCAAGAAAAACACAATATTGCATTAGAAAATATTTCTCAAATTACATTTTCTCAGAGAGCACATTGTCAAATATAACTCTATAGAGTTAAATTCAGAAAGCAAATGAATATTTGAAAACTTAATCTTCTCAGTAATTACAGAAGAAAAATTTAGGAATTTCCCAAACATGAGAATGGAAATTCCCAAACATAAGAATGGACACTGACATACAGATCAGTGAAACATATAGAACTCCAAATAGCCATAACCAAAATAAAACTATACCCAGACATATAATAATTAACATCCCAGATATCCAATGTAAGAACAGAATATTAAAAGCTGTTAGAGAGAAGAGGCAGATCATCTACAAAAGAAAGTCTGTCAGACTCACAGCAGACTTCTCAACACAAACAATGAAGTCAAGAAAAGCATGGAGTGGAGTATTTCAGATCCCGAAGGAAAATACTTCCAATCCAGCCTGATGTATCCTGCAAAACTATCCTTCAAAATGGATGAAGAAATAAAATACTTCCATTACAAAGAATAGCTGAAAAACTTCATGACTACCAAACCAACCCAGCAAAGAATACTGAAAGACATTCTAGATAGACATAGAAAAAAACACTAAATAAGGCAAACAATTAAACAGAGTGGAAAGGTAAAGAATCAACAGCAGAAAAACAGCATGTCAAAAATAAACCAATATATTTCAGTTATAATCATTAATGTAAATGGCTTCAATTCACCAATTAAAAAGAAACAGACTGGCAGAATGGATCAAGAAACAGCATCCAACATTATGCTGTATACAAGAAGCACACCAAATCCAAAAGGAAACTCATAAACTGAAAGTCAAAGGATGGAAAACAATATTATAAGCAACAGGAGCCCCTAAACAAGCAGAGATAGCTACTCTGTTTACAGATAATGTGAACTTCAAACTACAAATGATCAAAAGAGATAAAGAAGGTCACTATATACTAGTTAGGGAAAAGCTACAAGAGGAAGAGATAATATATATATATATATATATATATATATATATGTATAAAATTTGGGAGCATCCAGCTATATAAAACAAATATTAATAGGAATGAAAAATCAAATAAGAAATAACACAATTATAATGGGAGACCTTAACACCTCATTGACACAAAGAGACAGATCAACTACACAGAAAATCAGAAAAGAAATAATAGAAGTGAATCACACTTGTGAACAAATGGACTTGGTGGACTTATATAGAATGTTACACCCAATAACATCAGAATATACCTTCTTCTCAGCAGCACACAGGTCATTCTCTAAAATAGACCATATGATAGCCCACAGAATAAATGCAAAAGAATTGAAATTATTCCATGCATGTCATTGGATCATAGCACCATGAAACTAGAAATTAATCACAAAAGAAACTTCAAAAACCTCCAAAACACATGGAAATTGAATAACACACTACTGAGCAATCAGTGGGTCACAGGGGAAATTAAAGAAGAAATTAAACAATATCTACAAGCAAATTAAAATATAAATACAACTTATTGGATCCTACAGGATGCAATAAAAGCAGTCCTCAGGGGAAAATTTATTGTGATGAATTCCCACACCAGGAAAATGAAATGAGCACACATAAACAACCTGATGTTACACTTCAAACATCTAAAAGAGAAAGATCAAGTGAAACCCAAAGCCAAAAGAAGGGAGGAAATTTTAAAGATCAGAGCAGAAATCAATGCAATACAGACCAAGAAAACAATACAAAGAATCAATGATTCACAGAGTTGGTTCTTTGAAAGAATAAATAAAATTGATAAACCCCTAGCCAACCTTACTTAAAAAAGGAAAGAAAAAACTCAAATTCATGCAATAAGGAATGAAAAGGATGGAATCACTACAGATGCTGTGGAAATACAGAAGATCCTCAATACCTATTTCATAAAATTTCTACTATCATAGGCTTGATAACACAGAAGAAATGAACACATTCCTAAAAACATATGAATTACTAAAGCTGGATCAAGAAGATGTAAAACTGATGAGTAACTCAATTTCAATTAATGAAATTGAAAATGTAATTAAGATGTTACCAACAAAGAAAAGTCCAGGTTCAGATTGATTCACTGCAGAATATTATGGGAAACTCAAAGAAGACTTAATGCCAACACTCCTCAAATTCGTCAATGAAATTGAAAGGGAAGGAATTCTCCCTAACTGATTCCTGGAAGCAAGTATTACTCTAATACTAAAAGCAGAGAAAGATCCAACAAAAAAAGAGAACTACAGGCCAATCTCACTAATAAACATAGATGCAAAAATTCTCAATAAAATGTTGGCAAACAGAATGCAACATATCATCAAGAAGATTAAACACCATGATCAAGTGGGATGCATCCCAGGAATGCAGGAATGCTTCAACATATGCAAATCAATAAATGTAATCCACCATATCAATAAAACCAAACATAAGAATCTCCTGATCTTTTCTAAAGATACAGAAAAAGCTTTTGTTAAGGTCCAACACTCATTCATGGTAAAAACCTTACAGAAAAGTAGAATAGATGGTCTTTACTTCAATATGATAAAAGCCATTTATGACAAACCAACAGCCAGCATCATATTAAATGGCCAAAAACTGAGACCCTTTACTCTAAAATCAGGAACAAGACAAGGATGTCCATTATCATCACTCCTATTCAATATAGTGCTGCAAATACTAACCAGAGTTATTAGACAAGAGAAAGACATAAAAGGAGTAAGGACAGGAAAAGAAGTTAAATTATGATTATTTGCAGATGACATGATGCTCTACATAGAAGACCTCCAAAACTCCATTGAAAGATGCCTATGTATAATAAATAAATTCAGTCATGTAGCTGGATACAAAGTCAACACTCAAAAATCAATAGCATTCCTATACACTAACAACAAACTCACTGAGTGAGAAATAATAGAAGCCACACCCTTCACAAGAGCATCCATAAAATGAAATACTTAGGAATCAATCTAATAAAAAAGTAAAGGATGTATTTAGAGAAAATTATATTACCTTGAAAAAAGAAATTGAAGAGAACCTCAGAAAATGGAAAGATCCCTTGTTCATGGATAGGAAGAATAAAAATTGTGAAAATGGCCATTCTCCCAAAATTGTTATACATATTTATTTTTTTAATAAATATTTAATGCAATCCCCATAAAATACCACTAGTGTACCTCACAAAGCTAGAGAAATCATTCCTAAAATTCATCTGGAATCAGAAAAGACCTAGCATAGCAAAGACAGTTCTGAGCCACAAAGGCAAGGCAGGAGGCATCACAGTCCCTGACTTGAAGTTACACTACAAAGCTACTATAATAAAATAAGCATGGTACTGGAATAAAAGCAGACCTAAAGATCAATGGAAAGATTAGAAGATACAACTACAAACATACTTAGCCACCTTATCTTGTATAAAAGGTCCAAATACATTCACTGGAAGAAAGATATTCTCTTTAATAAATGGTGCTGGAAAAACTGGCTCTGAATATATGGAAAACTAAAACTAGACCCATGCCTATCACCATGTATTAAGCTAAAGTCAAAATGGATCAAAGATCTAAATATTAAAACAGAAATACTAAATCTGTTGGAAGACAAGGTAGGTAGAAATCTTGAAGACATAGGACTAGGTAGAGAATTCATGAACAAAAATCAAACCACATGGAAAATACTTCCCAGAATCAATAACTGGGATCTCATTTTATTAAAAAGCTTTTGCATGTGAAAAGAAATCTCCAACAGAGCAAAAAGGAAGCTCATGAATTTTGAAAAAATGTTAGGCAAGTGTCCCTCAGCCAAAGGACTGCTGTCTAGAACATATAAGAATTAAAAAAAAAAATCATACCTGCAAAATTAAAAGACCCAATCCAAAAATGGACATCTGAGATGAATACCAAGTTCTCAGATGAAGAAATACAAATGGCAAATAAATACATGAAAAAATGTTCAGCATCATTGGTCAATAGAGAAATGCAAATTAAAACCACACTAAGATTCCATCTCATTCCAGAAAGAGTGGCCAAGATAAAGAAAACTATTAACAACAAATGCTGGAGAGGCTGCAGGAAAACAGGAACTCCTCTGCACTGTTGGTGGGAATGTAGACTGGTGCAACCACTGTGAAGGACAGTCTGGAGGTTTCTTAAAAAGCTGAGATTGGAAGTCCCATTTGACCCAGCTATTTCACTTCTGGGCATATTCCCAGAAGAATTAAATGCATCATATTACAGTGATATATGTGTACCCATGTTTATAGCAGCACAATTTGTAGTAGCCAGATCTTAGAAACAACCTAAATGCCCATCAACTGAGGAATGGATAAAAAAGATGTGGTATTTTTATACAATGGAGTACTACTGAATTATAAAGAATGATCACATTGAGATATTTATAAGTAAGTGGATGCAACTTGAGACCATACTCATAAGTGAAATAAATCAAACTCACATGAGTAAATACTGTATTGTCTCCCTAGTATAAGAAATGATAAGAGTACATAAAATACAAAATCCTCAATAAGTACAGTGAAACAGTAAGAATCTTCTCAAAGGGGAAAAAATAATACCTCAGGGAAAAGGAGGAAAAAAGGAGGGGAAAAGAAAAAAAAATCTAAATTTGTATAAACACACTTAGGATAGCTAAGATGACTGTGCTACAAATTATATAAGTTTGTAGAACGAGCAGTTAATATTCATAGGATTGGAACAATTTTGCATGTTTGTGTCAGGAGACCTGAGGAACTCTTGAAGATCACTATGTAAAGTATCAACCTTAGTTTTGTTCCTACAACAGTGTTTTGAAAGCCTATATCATCACTGTTTTGGGCTCTTTGCTACTGTTCTTTATTTGTCTTTTTTGTGTCTTATTTTTCTAGTAATCTGTTTTGTTTTGTTTTTCCCTCTAATGCAGAAAGGGTAGGTATACATGTAGAGGCTTGTACATGCCTAGAATTTCTCTTAAACTGTTTATGAGAATCGACTATATTATGTGTGATGAAATGAACAACCACTTTGAAGAAAAACAGACGTTATGGTATCCATTGCTGATTCTGTGTCCTCATGCTGTGAAATCCAGTAATACTTCTATTCTTTGTTCAGAGTGGTTTGTACACAGTGGTTTGTATTGTTTAATTTCAACATACATGAAGGTATGGACAGCTGTTTTGAAGAGAACAAGAGACACTATGGCAGCCATTATTAATTTTCATATTGCCTGGTTTTGAACACCTGTAATGCCTTCATTACTCTGTTCTGATCAGTTTTATACTATTTTGTTTTGTATGAATTAATTGTGTGTGAAGATATAGACAACCATTTAGAAGAAAACAAGAGACATTATGGTAGCCACTGCAGATCTCCTGTTGTCTTGCTTTGAAATCTGTGTCTCTTACATTGTTTTCTTCTGATCTGCTTTGTTCTGTTTTGTTATGTTTAGTTTTACCCTTTTTTAAAATAAAAAAAGAAATCCCTGCTCTCATTACTTACATATATAATTTTAATTTGTTTAGCCGTATTTTGGGTTCAGTATTTTCCCAATAAATATTATTATAAATCATTAGCAAAGTGATTTGTGTTGACAATGACCTTAAATACATTTAATGTATTAAGAGATATTTAACATTTAATTAATATTGAACATTCATTTCTCATTATATGTTCTAGGCATTTAGTGGCTTTGATTGATGATGCCCAAGGCCAGGATTCAATTCACTGCTCATGTTTTCCTAATACACAAAGACCACAAACTTCAGTGATAAGTTTTTTCTTATTTGTTTAATAAAAATGTTTTAGCAATGATATTAGTTGAGTGAGGATATCAAAATAAAATACCATAGCTTGGATGTCTTAAAAAGATAAATTTATGTTTTCATGATTCCACAGGATTGAAGTTCAAAATGAATCTGTTGGCAGACTTGATTTCTCTCAGACTTGCATATAGCCACCTTTAAACATTTTATCTTCTAAAATAGCATAAGTTAAGGGACCAGTTGGAGAAACTGAAAACATAAAATAGTTTCTTCTGTCACTTTCTGTGTTATTCATTATTTATATGAAGAAGCCTTGGGTAAGTTTTCATAGGCATTCCCTGTTTTTTGCGTGTTTTACTATTTGTCTTTATGTAAACCTGACTTGAAGAGAAAAGCCCTTAGCCCAGAACCAAAGACATTAAGTTTATGTATTTTAACTAACGTGAGTTAATTGGATCAGAAGAAAAAATGTAGTGTCTTGTGTGTAAATCAACCTTTGAGGAGGAAAGAGAAATGAACACTGAAGAAAAAAGTAGATGGAAAAGTTTAAAGACAGATAAGGCAGTAGATATTAGATAACAGAGGTATATAGGGAAGTAACATTGAGGTTTTAAAGAAGAAATAGAAGTCAAAAACAAAATGAAGTAATGGCCAAAGACTGAGATAGGATATGGAAGACTTTTAAGCTTTCACATTGACATTTAAAGTAATTCTAGAGGTCTATAAACATATGGTAACCTGAGCGGAAAATTAATAAAAGGACAGCTGAGTTCCATTCTTCTATGCTTTCTGAAGGTATAATTCTGCCGTATATACTGTTGTCTTTTTTTTTTTGGCACTGAGAGTTGAACTTAGGATCTTGTACTTGCCAGGCAGGGGTTTGTGTCACTGAGCTATATCACCAGCTTTAAGTAGTGCTGTCTTTAAAGGAATACTAAATAATAGTTTATAATCACTTAAGGAGAGTTGTATTGTAATTTTCGTATGTAGCAAGTTAGGCTGCTATAGGGTGAGTTCTTGTAATGTGAACATTGATCCATATAGAAATACATACCCAAACTAGCGGGAACATAAGGTTTATATTTGTATGCAAATTCTATAAGACTGTAGAGAAACTAAGAAATTAATGGGACAAAATAAAATCTTACAAATAATTTTAAAAAATAAATTATGTGACTGCACAGATAGAAAATAACAGATAAACTGTCATAAAAATTTGAAATTATTGAATTTTATGAATAGTTTACTCATGGTATTTTGGTTTTGTTTACATTGGTGGGAAATATAGTCTCCATAATTCATTACTTTGTGTATTTATTAAAAAATATTCATTGAGCTTTTATGTATTGCACCTACCTAAGTAGGCATTTGAATGCTGGTCAAGATTGAAAACATCATTGTTTTCACAGAACTTACAGTTTCCAAAGTTGCAGGAAAAAAGATGAGGGTAAGATAGAGTGTAAATGGCAAATACATGCACACTGAGGACATTGTTTGTGTGTATGTGTTGGGTATATGTGTAAGTGTGTCCTGCTAACTGCTTCTCATAGAGGCTAAAGCTATATTTTTTTCCATAGGCAAACATTGTTTAATGAAATACAACAGTATAAATGCTCATTCACAACTTTCAGTGTGTATGGGGTCTGCACAACATGAAAATAAGTACAATGGATTTGAGGGTAAATCAATAAGCGTTTATCACAGTCAAAGATGAGAATTACCCGGATTTAATAGGTCGCTGCCACAAGATCCGTGGAGAAATAAACTTAGTTTTTACCTTTTCACAGAACCCAAAATCTAGATTTTGTTCCTTCTGCCTTTTCTAAAAAGAAATAGGAATGACATTATTATTTTTAATGTGAAGGCTGCACAAAAATGTGTGTACGATGGACACAACGCAATTCAACTCCAACCTGTGAATTTTTATGTCTTGAACAATATTAAAGGTTTCAACAAGGATAGCTGAAAAGTGCTTCGGGAGCTTCCTGGAAAAAAAAAAACTCAGGCTGAAGGGCTTCTTTTCCTTTAATATTTCACAAAAATTCAAGATATCATAGAATCAAAAATCTTTATAACAGAATAGACTGAAGTAAGCAATTATCTTATTCAATGCTTTCATTTCAAACATAGAGAAACTGCGGCCCAGAGAAATAAAGGTGGTCTCGCGGTCACAAAGCCAAGCTTGAAAATCCAGCTTTCTGCATTCCTAGCCCAGGGGTCTTCCTAACTCAGCTCGCATTTTCATACAAGTCAGACAGAGGAGAGGGTTGGAACTGACAAGGCAATTGACCTGGTCCACTGGGTTTGCGATGCAGAAATAATAGATAATGTTTTAAACACTCCTGTCAGTTTGCCACAGTGATAATACCAGGGAAGCAAGAGAGTTTCTAGAGGTTGTGAAAATAACCCTTTTGAAGGCTATTTCACAGCTTTTGAGTCAATAATTAATTCTGCCGACAGGTAGCCCTGTTATCCTTTCGTGAAGGTCATGCCGGTGCTCATTCTTTTAAGAGTTTTATTTTTTGAGAAAGAAACAAATGACCCCAAATTAAGTTCACATCAAGTACTTTCTTATTATACGTGAGCTTTTACACTGGATTACTTCTGAGCAAATCTTTGAATGGATGTGTATTTGAATCTGGAGAAAAAAATGTAGCTTTGAGACACTGAGACATTAAAAATATTTTGTTAAAACCACAGCATCTATTTGAAACATACGATTAAATTATGTTTGTTTCACTGGATTTGATCAGGCAAGGAAAGCTGTACTGGGTTATAGAAATATTTTCACTAGAATGCCTTAAATTAAGAGAATCATAGATTAAAGATTATCAGGAATTTTTAAGATACCTTTCAATTCAGGATTCTTCAGTTTTAAAACATTCACACTACCTTTCTTAGTAACTTTAAACATTCTAGCAATGCCCTTTGCTGAAAAATTTAGCTTTATGTTTTCTGTTTTAGAGATGAATTTAAAATACTCAAGCGGTCTCAGAAATAGAAAAACAGGTGAATGGTTGGCAATTAAACAGATGCCTACATGTTTACACTGAATAGCTGCTCATCTGATCCCTAATTCAGAATTTAGCTCTTTATGTTTTCAAGTTGATTTTTTATTTTCTCCATTTTTCTTTCTAACTTTGATGTTTATAAGCGACGGATACTGGTATAATTTGAGAATTCACTTTTTTCTCTCTGTGAATCTCCCAACTTGGGCTTGACACAGCTCGGCCTAAACCTAGGCATTCTCGGCAGATGTGTATCTAGTTTCTCTGCATTTTTAAAATCTCTCTAGGGAAAACGAGTCCACAGCTCTCCTGGTAACCAATTCTAGTGTTTAATGTAACATGTCCGTTCATCTATAATGATATTTGCAATTATACAGCACATTTCTTCTGAGTAGCTTTCGGCACTTTGAAATAGTATTTCAATCCCCAAGACATTCCTAGAAGTAGGTGGTAAGCTTCATTATGCTCCTAGAGGGCACAAACAATGTCTTTATACATGTTATATTCAGTGCTCAGGACATAGTGGATACTTTAGAAATGTTTAATAATCAGAATAGTAATTTTACAGATGGATGGACTGAGAGAAAGTGGATTTAACTCCTTTCCCACTGCCCACAATGGGGAAAAGTATTAAGAATTTTTGACTCACAAAGGCAACATTTGTCATAAGCCTCTGGTATCTTTTTTGACGCTTTGCTTAAAAATTAGAATTCCCAGAAAGGAAAAAGCCCTGTCCAAGTGCCCCTATACAAGCGTTATAATTCACAGTGAGTTATAAGTATTATCATGTTGGAAGACAACAAATTGCAAATAAAGTAAGTGTTATCATCAGAACTTCCTGTTTTGAATTCTTTTTCTTAGTGAACCTCTTGGTTGGATCTGGCTTCTTAGTGTAACTGAGAAACCTGCTTTATAATACATTAACTATTGGGCAATATTTCCATAAATAGAATTCTAAAATTTTTAAAGTTTTGATATTTAAGTTATTTCTGATTTTTGTCTCATTTCATTTGGGTCTTGTTATGTTTACATTGCTATATTGCTATCATATGTATATTGCATATAGAAAAATTACATAGTTTTTCTATGTTATTCTATTAAATGCAACAAATGTGATATAGACAGTCTATATAATTTTCTATGCAATTTGTACATCAATTGAATATATTTAAAGGATATACTTTACATTTATATCTTACATATTAAGCTGTGATATATTATATACATATGTTTTCACTGAAGATTAAATTTTACTGCACTTCCAAATTTAGTAGCCTTGTTTTCAAAAAGACCTTCTGTTCTGAAGTAGATATTTTGTGATAGGAGAACGAGAAGAAAGGAGTGGAGATTGAATAAGTGCAAGCAGTGTGTGTGTGTGTGTGTGTGTGTGTGTGACAAAGAAGGAAGGAGGGAGAGTCCAAAAGTGTGAGTGCTTATTCCTGCAGGCTAGGTTTTGAGAGCGTTACAGATGAGGATGTAAATGGACCTACTTTTACCACCTTCTCTGGAGCATGTATTACGCAGCTCTAAAGTGCCTTTCTGAAGGAGATTCTATTTCTAAATGGAAAACATGATTTTACAGACCTATAGCCCTTTGCTATGAAGCACTAGAGATACTTATAAAAAAAAAAAAAGAGGGCAAGAATCTTTTCTGAGAGAGAATGTTGAGGGGGAAACATTCCTAATCTTCATCCAGCTGGCAGCAGTGAATGTGAAGTCGATTGTTCTCGGGAGCGTCCCCCTGAGGGCCTACTGTGCGTGGAGTCTGCTGGTGGTGAAAACTGCCAAGTGTCAGGAATCATGATGAAGAGAGAGCAGAAAACATAGCAAGGCAGTGGGTTACCTTTTTTTAAAAAAATATACTTAATTACTGTTAAAATATATAAGATTATAATTATGGTCATGGTGTACATGTAAGGTCAGGGCTAAACTGAACAGTCTGGTAAAATATTAGTAAAAAATACTTGCTTCTGCTATGAGCAAGAGAACCAAGCTTGGCCTCTAAGTAAATGCAAACTTTTCATATCACTAGATTTCATGTGTATGCATAGATGGCATGGCCCATGAAAATTCATGCTGTAACAAATTCTTCATTTTTTAAAAGAATACTTAGATGGGCACAGAATATTCATTGCACATAAAGGGCTGCGTGTATTAGTAAATGTAATTTAAAACATAAATTAAAGCAACTATATACTTCAAAGTAAGATACATTCTTTTTTCCTAATTATAGTTCTCTTTTAAAATATCTGAGCCACCTCCACATGTCATGACACAGTAGTAGCTTCTATAAATTGAAGTTGTGGGAATAGAGCTTGCATGGATATTATTCAAGTAATAGGGTGCAGGTGGAAATGGAAGCTTTTCGTCTGATTGACAGTCCAGGCACTCTGAGGAGAAGAGTGAGCTATCAGCCTATGACACTAATGAACTATTTGGCTGAGTAAATAAATTCTCTGTGTGCAAAGCAAAGCATGTTGTTTTAAGCTTGTAGTCATAATTAGATGTTGCTAAAAATATTGGCAATTTATATACATTGCCTAAGGCACATCAAATAAATAAATGAAATTGGGGAAATAAGTTTTAAGTGTCAGACAATGAACCTCATCAAAAATTCCAGAAACATTAGTTACGTGCTTCTGACTTTGACTAGGCAATTTAACCTAATTAAATTTCAGCTTATCTGAAAAATGGGAATAAAAATTCTTAGAGGGCAGTTGTATGATTCAGAGAGTAAAAAGGTTCATACCTCTGTATCTAGTGAATTTTCTATAAGTGGCAATTATTTGTTAATCAAACTTCAAAAAATCTAAAATACATAATGTAAAATATCTTGCTAAAGTAAATGATGTGCATTAACAGTAAATTTTGATAAAATAAAACATCATCATGAAAAACAAGCACTTAATTTGTAACTGATTATGCACCAAATATGCAAAATAATAATAATGTAAACATTGCAAATAAAATGTTCTAAAAATCACTATAAAATTATCAAAAATATGCAAAAATGAAATATGGAGAATTTGAGGACCTATTAAACATTATGACAATAATAAAATATGACACATTCAATAGTATAATATCTATATAAAAGACTTACAAATGTATCTTTATGTGTGTGGGTTTGGAGAACTCTAAAGGCAATATTTTCAAGATGTTTAGTTTAACAAAAGGGACAAATGTGAACAATGACCACTTTTTACATATGTTTTGATTGTAGAATTTACTGAAATCACTAACTTTATTGATAATTTTTAAAGTTACAAGCTGATTTACTAAGGTAACTCGAAGCAACTAGCTCCTTTGTTTCAGATATTTTCATTTAGAAAAAGAAGAAAAATGGAGTACAAATGATAAAATAAAGGGGATCACAGAGTTGTGGTAGAAGCACTATGGAAAAGACACTTCTCTTGTTGAAATATTTTTGGGGTACAATGTGAATATTAATTTGGAGCTTTGTATGTATTATGCTACTAAATTCTGGCTTATTCTGCAATATTTTATATTTTGCTTCAAGACACTGAAAGTATGTTTCTTAAGCTTGCTTTTGTGATTTTTCAAACTTCATTTTCTATCTTCATCACTTCATAGGGAATGCTAAAACACATAATTATCTCAATCCCTGCATCTCCCTGCTCCCTATTCTGCCATTTGTACTTGACGTCTCTTCCCCAGAGCGTGCTGTGGCATGGGGAGTACTTTAATTATAGCACAGCTGGATCTGTTTTCTGTCCTAGAAGGCAAGTGTCTCGCAAGTCAAGACAGTGTCTTGTTTTTGTCTGTATTCACAGGCTCAGAACAGTGGGAAGCAATTCAGGCGCAGTAGCAGTACCATGTATGAAACTCATCACTATAACTACTTGTGATATGTTTGTTTCCTTAGGCAAATTAAACTGTTTAAGATGAATCTGTTTTGTAAGTTTTTTCCATACTTTCCCCTACTATTTTATTACATGCGATAAATGGTTCGCTAAATGAACTACTGAATAAAGTTAGTACCGCCACACACAGACGAAGCAGAGACCACTTCACAACTCAAAACCAACAAAGAAAGCATAAAAACTTAAATGTACAAATTTTTAGATTTGTTTAGTGGAAGGCATTTGTCAATTGGCTTTTGAGAGATTTGGGACTAGGCTTTGCTCTCCTGTTGAAACACTCATGGCATGTTAATTCCGTGTGTGTGTGTGGGGGGGCGTTTTCCATGCCTGGCTCTGACATTTCTCTATATGAAGATGCGATTGGACCAGTCACTATTTTATTTATTATCTTTTAATTAGTCCTATTGTTCGCAAACACATGTCTTACTATCAATTTAGATTATACATGACCTTTCAGAAATCACTCCTCCCAGAGACTCCGAGGGCCTCAAGGGCTTTCTTGAGGGCTTCCTGATCTTTAAATTTTATTAACTGCCTGCATCCGTCATCAGTATTCCATTCTCTCTTCAATAAATTTTAATTTTTAAAAATCTCTTGGGCATGGATCCTGCCACACTTTTGTTCCCTCTGCTGCAGTTGTTTTATATTTTTATTATAAGTGATATGAGTTTATTATGAATTTCATGAATAATGGGAGCAAGACAAGGCAAATTTCTGCTTCACACGGTTTTACTTATCATTCTAGAGTCTGCGTCTTCTCAGTACTGTTTAGGCATTGATTCACTCTCTGGAACACATTTAGGGGCTTTGCTACAAATCATAAATATTAGACTAAACATATGAGAAACATGTCACCTACTTTAATTTTAACAACTATTAATCTTATTTAAAACTACTCTGCTGCTATCTAGATTTGGATAGTCATTATGGAAAGTGTAGATGGATGTAATTTGCATTGATAGAGGTCAAGTGAATTTCTTGAGAATTACTGTGTCTGTCATTTGTACTGAATAATTCTGTGTTCTTTTCCTTGATTTCGGTTTTCTGTTATGATTTTCCTAAGCATGTAAGTTCTTGGAAAGCATATGGGGAGGTATGACATGTAAATAATGAAATAAACTGAACAGTCTTGGAAATAACAGTGTTATGCATTATTTGCTTTCAGAATTTGAATGACTGAACTATTTTCAGGAGTTCCAAATAGCTGATCTCAAGATTTGGGAGCCAGTTTATAACTGCAGGGTAAGGTTTGCCCTTTCCTTGCACAGAGACTGGATGAGCCTGAAAAAATGTTCATTTCGTTTTAGTTTACCAACAAGACGCAGTCTGCTTCATCCAGAAAGTGACCAATTTACATTTCATCTAACTAAAAGTTACATTCTGTACCCAGTCTGATGGTAGAGTCTAAGCTACCAGGTTTAGTTATTACTTTCTTGATGTTTAGGTTTCACTTTTCACATGATGCCCCAGGAAGCTCATAGTTGCTTCTCTTTTTACCATAGTTACAGGCACAAGAAAGGCACATTTATCTCTAGCCCTTCAGTTCACTTCTACTACTCTAATTCTGATGGAAGTCACAGCGTATTTACATCTAGTATTTGTCAATTTATCTTCCAAAATCTTCCTTTCTTTTAGAATCTGTGCTTCTTAAAAGAATTTTTCTGTCTTTTCACAATTACAAAACAAAATAATTCTGTAAACACCACGCACCTACTTATACTGTGCTAAGAACCAAGAAAATCTTGGTTTCCACTGTCTGAGGAGAAAAGTTTTCCTACTATTCAGTACCCATTAGCACTGTTATCTTCCTAATAAAATATATTTTAGTGTCCCTAACTGGAAAGAACTACTTGCTTACTGCAGCAACCTGTGTGGCCAGCAGGGTCCTGGGAGTGGGTAGTGAGAGATTAAGAAGAAACAAGACTGGGTGGTACCTGACCTTCCTGAAGAAGCAACAATATCTCAACTCTAGCATCTTTATTTATACAAAGTGGAAAAAAGCAAAAAGTGCATTACTTTTGAGAGCATAAGGCCTCAGTGTTTGCTGAGAACACTGAAAGCACAAGATGTTTCAAGCTATTTGTGCTGCAGTTAACAAGGAAGAACATCAAGGCCAGACGCCTGTTGATATGCAACTGAGCTAGCAGTTAACTAGTCTATCAAGTCTGCCTCTGGGACTCTCTGTGTCCTTGGGACTGGCTTTGCTCTGTTCTTAGGGAATTTGTGGATCTCAGGCTCAGCAGTAGCTTAACTGCTGCCCATAGCTTACAAGTTTCCTGGGACTGTTTTGTTAAAAAAGTAATTTTGCATCACAACCAATTAACAAGACATCTGATTTCCTAGGTGACAAGGTTTTAAAATATCAAAACATATCTAGTTATTCTTTAATAATGTAAAATGCAAATATATATCACATACTTTTGTAAATATGTGTGATTATATAATGATTACATTAGTAAATGTAAAATATGAATATATTTGTAAAGTATACACTATGTAATATATACATGCATACTATATATGTAATATAACAGGAGATAGACATAGTAATCCTCAAGTAATTTCACTTAATCTCTATCAATTTAAATTATATCCATCTACATTTTGCATAATGACTATTCATATCTTGGTAACATCAGAAGAGTTCTAAATAAGATTAATATTTATTATAATTGTAGTAGGTGACATGTTCTTTATACATTTTCTCTAATATTTGTGATTTACATTGAAATTACACTATAATAACAATATCAAAAATGCTAAAAATTACACTAACAAACATTAAATTATTTCCCTATGTATATATTTGCTGAGGACTCTAACCAGATTATCTTGTTCAGTCTTCATAATGCAGTCAGATATCTGCAATATCCCCATTTATACTTAAGAAAACTAGGATCCAAACAAGTTACAGAAGATCCGAAGAGTTGTAGAACTACAAGATTTTATTTTTCCACATCTACTTTGGTCAACTGATCTTTGTCTCTCTTTGAATATACAGATAAGTATTGGATTTACACATAGTTCATGCTTCATACAAATCCTGCAAAATATTATGGCTGAATTATTGGTATTTTATGTTCATTTTAAAATTAACTCCAATGTATTTATTTTTAGAACACTAAATTAACTCAATTTTATCTATTTTCTTACAGTATTTCATTGTGAAGTTGGGGCATTGAGTGTAGATTTAGAATAAAAAAATAGTCACCAATTGAAATTGTGGAATAGCCTATTGACTCTTTATTTAGCACATTTAAGACCTACACGTGGTATACTTTAAAAGCAATCCCTTTTGATGGCACACTTTGGAACAAAATTTAGAGAGGCTATTTCTTTGCTTGCATGTCATTGAAATATAGAATTGCAACCTGAGATAGAGCTTAAAGGTAAATAAATTCACTTAAAGACAGAAGATTTCACGTGGCAAATTATTTAACAGTTGGCTGATGTGATAGTTCTACTCCAGGGAGTCTCCAGAAGCCCGACATACTTCTGTCCTTTCTAAGAGCTTTCATTTACTTGCCCAGTTCAGATGAGCTCACTGTGATTTTTTAGAGTAGATGGTAATGGAGTGAGGGAACAAGTACATGTTTCTTTCAGGGCATGTTCTAGAATATTCCACACTACTTCCCAGAACTTAGTCACATGGCTACACCTTAATCCAAGGTGCATTTTGAAATATTCACTTTACTATATCTTTAGATAGACTTTGAAAAACTAAGAAAAGAGCAAAGTGGGGAGATACAGGTTGGAAAAATAGCAGTTCTTCCATAGACTTGATGATCACATACTTGCTTTTGTGTTCTGAAAAACTCGCTGGAATCCTCTACCATCTGTGTATCATTAATGTATGCAGATAGTGACAGGCTTTTGATTAAATGAAGTGTAGAATGGAAAGCCAAATGAAAAACATATTCTTCATTCTTAAGTACAAGTCAGACATTTGTAAGTTAGCTTTGTAATTGGCATCTGAAGGAAAGTGATGACATTTTACATAAAAACTATTTTCTCATCAGTCTACTGCTGCCAGCTGTTTCATTTTTGAGTGACCATTTAAGTGAACATGCATAGATCTTAATCTTACTAATCTACATTAAAAATGCTAAAACTTGTAGAGAATTTCACGGCGTATTTCATACACAAGAAGAAATTTTGCCAGTAGTATAAAATTCAGTGTATGAAAAGAATGACTTTGACATATAAAATAAAAGATTCTGTTAAAGCTATTAAATTGTCTCCTTTCACTTCAGTGAGAAGAATCAGATGAGGAGACTGCTTTGGTCTAGGAGAAAAGAAGAAAAAAATGAAAACTGCAGTATGATCCGTGGACTTGACTTTTGATGCACAGGCACGAGAGAGTTTAGAAAAAAGGAAAAGAGGATGTACGGAGTATCAGGGATGCTAGAAGAGCCAATGAAGGGCAAAGCAAAGTTTGTAGAATTGTGTGTGACCTAACCCATAGTAAAAGTACAATAAAACGAAGTTAAATGCTTTCTACTTACAGTGCATTTCCATTAAAATTTTTTAGTGAAATATTATTTCTACATGCACTAACTTTTCTAATTCTAAATGTTTTTATTCAATCAAATCACATCATAACACCTCCTGAAATTCAATTGTTTTATATGTGTTTAATAAATGAATTAATAAGAAGTATGGTCATGGTTGTTTTCAATAAGCAGTGGTAAACATATTTAGTTAATATGCAAATATTTCTATATTTGGTTATCACAGAGGAAAAAAACACCCATCTCTTTCCTTTTCCAAACAGCATCAGATATAAAATTTCAAATATGAGAGCGTCTTATCAGGAAGAATCAAACTTGGACATGTATACCCTAGACTAAATAGTGAGGTTGCAGAAGTTTTTTCTTTTCTTTTTTGAAACTTATTTTCTGCTCCATGCTGCCTGACTCACTTCTTCCATCAGCCTCGTTACTTGGCAACAACATTCTTTCTTCCTAAATCTTAGTAAACACTTAAAGATGACATGACTGTAAAAAAACACTGTAATCTGGAAAATAAATGGAGTGACGTTTAATGGGGTGACCTAGTTACAAAGGCATACACGGCTCGTTTTAGTTACACATCATCACGGAATCGGAGGGTTAGAGCCGAGGGACCTTAGAGATTTAGTGATCAAGTAACTGCACTGCACAAAAGAAGCAAAAGAAGATTATGTTCATCTTCATTTCAATTTTTTTCTATCCAAATCAGAGCATGCAAAGCATGAGGAAGAATTCTAGAGGTGGCAGGGGAGTTTGTTTCTAAAAGAGTTTATCAATTTTTTTAGATGAATTCTAGCAACTTGGGTGAAATAGTCTTTCTAAACTTTGCATCAGAGAAAGTGAATGCTTTATTCTTTTATTGAGCTTTTGTTTCAGACATAACACAGTTGTTTACAGCTAAGCACCTGTGAACAATACAGGCTGAATACCTTAATTTGTTGTCCTACCTGGACAGTTCATTATCAGGAAAAAGTAAATTCCCTAATTTAAGAAAATCAGCATGTTAAAGAAATTCTGCCAGTCAGCTCTACTTGAATATTAAGCAAAATTCTCAAGTTCAAAATGTTTGAAACAGAACTCCTGGTTTCACTCTCAGTAGTTTCTTATTTTGATTATTATTCAACACAAAAAATCCAGATAACATTTTTGAGTCTCTCTCTCTCTCTTGTTCTCTCTCTCTCTCCCTCTCCTCACATCCAGTTTATCAGCCATGATACCAATAGCTAAACCTACTTCCCAGAACTATCCGGAACCCTGACACGGATCGCCACTTTCTCTGGTCCTCCCAGCTAAGGAAAGGCATGGTTCTCCCAGTCTGGATTCCAGGATAGCTTCCCCGCAGCCTCCCCCTAACTCATTCTCCCTGTGGGTTTTTCGCCCTTGCGAGTTCAGCCTGATGGTCTCAGAAAGTCAATACTTTCTCAGCGCACCTCTGAGACAACACAAGTTCAGACACCCTGAAGAAAAACATGGGTGCTTGGAGCTGGGGGAGGCCGTGGATAATACACAGTAAACATGCACTGCGAGGTGGAAGGAATAAGACTAATAAAGCTTGCATTTCTAGAGATGCTGGATTCGTTATGGGTGACTTTCAAGTGTTTAATCAGCAGGTGGACTGGCGGGCTTCCATTAAGAAAACTGTAGTGATAAACAGCAAGAAAGAAAAGAAAGAAAGAAATGTGATGCTGAGTGTGTTTGTTAAAGGCAGAACTGCTTTGAATTACGGATGGGATGATACAGTGTTTCGATTGTATGGTGCGATAGAACGTGCTGTCAAGTATTTTTGCCCTGGAGTAATTTTAAATTATTTGTTAACAAAAATAACTGAAAGAAGGAAGACAGAGCGCACGTTTGAAACCGAAAGACTTCGAAAACGCAAAGGTCTACATGCATGTTTGGCACTAAGAGCGAGCCGACGGATCAAACGCGGGCTGCAGGCTTGGCGGAGGCTGCTATCCTACCTGTAACCAGTAGATGGCGGTGGTGTGCTGAAAGACGGCAGGGCGTCTGCACAGAGCTCTATAGGAGGTAGTTTATGCAGGTGCATACTAAAAAAGACACTGTTTTGTCTGAGGAACTGTAAATTGTATTCATGATTCACATATCATTATTAATTCATTTTGTATTCATTATCATACAGCAGATTCATTTGGCATTTATGCAGATGTCAGAGTGGAGGCGCTTCCTGTAGCGAGCTACGGTGGGTTCAAACCAGGCTAGCTGTGTGCAGGCCTCCGTGGCGGCGTAAGCAAAAAGACGAAATGCTTTCCTGATCACAAACATTTTGACCGTAGACGGGACCAGTGACTGCCCTGCTAATGGCTTTCTGTGTCTAATTCTGTGACTACTGTGTGTGCTCATTACTTCTCTCTGCATACTTTTTGGCAGATTAAGTCTGACAGATGAGAATCTCCCAGTTTAGAGAGCTCTGAGTGAGATAAAAATTTAATAATCTTATTGCTGACCCAGCCTCCAAGGGCAGAACAGATAATCCTTTAATAATGCACTTCAGAAGTGTGGTTTGCGTAGTCAGATATGGGGATGGCCTGGTATCCTGGAAAGAGAGCCGCTGGGACAGTGGGAAGCCAGGTACGTACGGTGTCGGCATTGCTACTAACTAGTTCTGGGACTTAGAGAAAAATCAATTAACCTTCCCGGGTCTCGGGCTCTCAGTGTATAAAATGAAGGGACCTCATGACATCATCCCAAAGTTTTCTTCAGTGTTAAAAATAGCAAGACTTCCTGATAAGAAAAAAAGACAACACACTGAGTTCTGAAACTCGAACACTTCCTGTGACCTACTTCAAATCGGATGAGTTGTAAAGCTCGCCATGAATTGTAAAATGCGTATCATCTGTGAGTAAATGCATCTTAAATGATTACAAGTGTGACTTATCACCAGTGGCTGTGCGGTATCACATATACGTGACAGTAAACCTTTCTTAAATCTCCTAAATGACAGAACAGAAATTTGGGGAAGCAGGTCTAACTCCAGCACTGCTTTCTCATAAATGAACACAGTTTGACAAACTGTATGTTTTGCTATGTCCTACACTTCACTAATGTGTGAAGAGATGATCTATCTTGCAACATCTCCAACTGTAAACCAAATATTCCTTAGTGCCCAAGCTACTCTAGAAATAAATAAATCAGATGTTCAGAGAAAGAGATTAACTCTCTGAGGACAGCTGACTCTTCCCTGAGCTGCAATGTGGATATTGAGTTCTCCGATGTAGTTTCTACACTTTCATGTAGGAACACAGGCAATAGCAGACCAACTGTCAATTCCCAGATAAAGGAGATTCATTCGAAGTAGTTCAATAGATCAAGCAGACAAAGACAAACAGATCCTTAATGGGCAAGCAACATTTGACTATAATTTTAAAAAATGGAATCGTCCATAAATTTATTTTATAGATTTATCTATTCATTTGCTAATATTTTCACTCATAATTTGTTAATTTTTGAGTCTTTAAAATAAAGTTGGATGTTTGCTCATTATACATTTATGTGTGTATGTATGTGAAATTATCATGCTGTGCCCACAAATACCAAAAAGAAAATTACCAATGAAAAAAACGGCCAATAAACATAAGAATGCATATTTAGAATTTCAAAACCTGGGCTACAAATGCCAGAAAGGGTGATTTCTTTTTAAAGAAACTGGCAAAATAGGCAGAAATGTTTTGTTGTGGATCTCACATTTTTGTCTCTTTGGAAATGAGTCGATGAGAGAGTATGAAAAGAGCAGCTCCTCAGGCATAGGTGTCAATGCTCATTGTTTATTTGATTATCTAGGATCAGTTGGAGCAAAGCCTCAGTGTTCCCTCCTGTCTGTAGGTGATTCTATAGTCTCCAATGCTATTAAGTAGTGGATTGATTGAGATGAATTGCTTGAGTATTTCATTAAAGTGTGGAAAAATAAGAAGGAGCAGCACTCCACAAACACTGAACCATTACTACCCGTCCAGATCTCTGCTGATGCAGGACATTTCAAGATGTCCCACAACAGTGAAGAAACCAAACAGACTTATAGTCAGGTACTTACTGTGTACCACTCTAAAAGGCACTAACCTAGGAACTGTGGGGGCAATGTGGAGAGGAGGGCACCTGGAAGGAGCATAGAAGACTTTCAGAATAAAACAAGACTAGAGCAGGGCAGTAGCTGAAGTATGGCTAGGAGTGATCTAAATTAAAAAGCAGGAGAAATGAAGGGAGATGTTTAGTAAGTTAAAAGAGCATATGGTATTTATTGAACATTAATTAGCACAGTATTGCGGAGGAAAACGGTGCCTGAGGCGAGGTTGTCAGGAAGGAGACAAGGATCCTGACAAACACGAAGTGGGCATAGAAGATATTTTATATGAGCTAAATGAAATTTTGAATTCTTCTTTGGGCTTATTAATTGTGTATCTCTAAAAAATTGTTTAATTTTGAGTAACAGTTCTCTTAGCTTTCAAATGAAAGTAGTGATAACTTCCCGGGTTCACTGCGAAGCTTCCAAATGGCACATGGTTGCCTGCTGTCTGGCAGGGGCCATCAACATCTCAGCTTTCTGCTTCTAGCATGAGGATGGGGACGATGGCTTAGATTGCTGTTGCAACCTCCAGCACTCTCCCCAGATTTTGCAGAGAGGAAATTTATTCATGCCTGGCTAGACACTCTCAGTTTCCTTTTTCTTTCTCATCATGCTCAGAACAATGAGTGAAGGTGGCCGGAGGCCAGCTGGATGTGTGAGTTGAGAGGAAGCATGTCTAGTGTGAGGTGGAGGGAATCCCTCTCAGCCTCTCTAGATTGTATTCCCTGAATTTTCTGGGCTTCAGCAGAACTCAGTAGCTGAGCTCTCTGGAATGACTGTAAACATTTCCATTCCCACCTTACAAAGACAACCCCTAATCTAAACTGAAACCTTCTAAGAACTTTGATCCCTACTCCACATTTTATCTATGATTTGACCACTCAAAAAAACTTGTGCAGGAAGCATGATATTGCACTCAAACAATTATTCTTATTATAAGAATACAATTTTTAAAATATTGTCAATTCAAACTTTGAATATCGCCTATCATTAATAAACTGATTACAAAACTCTAAGCCCAACATTTAAACTCTTTGCAGCATTTTTAGTTAAAAATAAATCAGAAGCTTTAAATTGAACCTAAAAGGAAGTAGAGTTCATTTATTTTCCTCTTCAATTTATCTCTCTGCTCAATCTCAGCCAGGTGGGTCTTGTTCAAATGCCCAGGAGATCTGAGCCTCCCCATGGCATTTACAGTTTGAGAAGTTTTACAGGGCAGACTAGAATTCATTCAGGACTTTTGAACTTCAAATTATCCAACTGGAAATCTCTTGTGCAGCTTAATTTTTAATTCAAGAGAAATAAACAGTTCATATGAGATTTTCACAGCACGGATTACATAGCCTCAGCACAGGTGAATTTCTCACCTGTAGGAATTATCACAAGGAGATGACAATCTTATAATGCAGTACCTCATTAGTTGGACTCAGATTGTTGTTGAAGAGAAAGAGGAAGAGCAGGGCTGCCCCCTGGACTGACTCACCGTGAGCTTGTCACTCAACGTTGTCTTGAGCCCATGCCGAGGAGCTCACCGTCAATTATGCAGTACATACATTCATTCTAGTGCTGCGCTCAACATACGGGGTGAAGGGGGCCTACCAATGCCACCCGGCTTCCAAGATTCAATGCGATATTTTGTCACTTGAAAAGCTTTCAAATTTGCACGCTGGTACCCACACAGTGTTTTTTCTCGAATCCTCCACAGTTTCACATCTATGAAATCCTACCGTGAAGCTCGAGCTGTGCTCCTTCCCCCACGTCTGTTTTATCCTCAGAATCTACAACAGGACATGTTTCTCCTTGTCTGTTTCTGGAACCTGGAGGAAGCTGTGCCCAGAGTCCAGGAAGCACCACGCCCTGTCTCTGTGTGTGGTACCCAAAGTGACCACTTTTCTGCTTTGTTTTTGAGTCTCTTCAAATTGAAAAGACTTGTTGCCTTTGCAGGGCAGATGTATCTTTTTCTGACCATGCATCGTGGTCTATTGCTCAGAGGCTTTGATTTCTTCCTGTTTTCTTCCCAGAGGTCCTGCCGAGCTTTGGACGTTCTTCCCTGCTCTCTTCACACTCTGCTCACAGAGAGTGAATACTCCTTGTGATGTTTTTTTCACTCTAGTTTTAACTTTTCCTCCTCTCAGTACCAGTCTTTTCCTTTCTATTCATTGTCTTCTAGATTTTATATAGTCAGACTCCCTCTTAAAAGGCACAATGGTGGTTTAGGGCTCAAATCCATGATTAGGATCTTTAGTTCTGTTTTGTTTTTTGTCTTTTTCATCTGTCTTTGGGTTTTCACAATATTCTTTTCCGCCCCATTTAGTCTCAGCATTTGGCAGGATTCTCCAGAGAGAAAGAACCTACAGAGGGGGTAGATAGATAGATGACAGATAGATAGGCAGACAGATAGACAGAAGAGATTTATTAGGGGATTTGGCTTCTGTGACTATGCAGTTGAGAGCCCCATGGCAGAACATCCACAAGCTGGATTCTAGAGATGCCAGTAGCACTGTGCTGTCTACATTCACCAAAGCGGTGAACGTACAGTTCCTAATCCCAGACTGAAGTCCTAAAAACCCTAGCAAGGTGTCATGGATAAAATTTTTGGAGTCTACAGCTTGGAGAACCCGTACTGTTGAAGTCCAAGGTCAAGAGATGAAAAGTGTCAACCACTGGAGGGACAGAGTACATGTGCTTCTCCTCTACTTTTTTTTTGTTCTGTACAGGCCCCTAGCCTATGGGATGGTGCTGTCCATACCAGTGGTGACGCTTCCCCACTGTGTCCCATGGCTCATGAGTCAGTCTCCTTTGGAAGAACCCTCTTGGATACACCTAAATTAACACTGTACCATCCATCAAGGTAATCTTTGAGTCCAATTACCACCTGAAATTAATCATCATTGTCCTCAGTAAGGAGTTTTATGATCCCTAATCCTTTCAGGAGACACTTATTTTTCTTTATAGTCTCTTATTTTTCTTATTACTTTTCATTCTCTTTCATACTGCAACTTTATCCACTGATCTTATTTCCTTTCTGTCTCTCCTGAGATATAAATGCTCTATGGATTTGAAGATTTGTGACCCTTGTTCCTGTCATATGCCCAGAAATTAAAGCTGTGGATAGCAAATGGTAAATGCACAAAAATTATGTTGAATCACCTTGCGTAGTGGGGGGACAGGACCTATGTTTTCAGCTACTACAAAGAGCTTTCTTTGAGGCAAACTTGATAATTGCATATAAAGTGCTTTATGACCTGTCTGGTTTCCCCCTCACAAGCATTCAATTCATCAATAGTGGCTTCACATGGACTCCCCAGTCTTTATGATACGATGCCTAAATTGCTGTTATTAGAAGCTTCCCCAATGCAGGTACATGATAATGTGTCTCAGTACTTTCTTGAATATGAGCCCCTGCTAGAAAAGTCACTCACATGACTGCTGAGAAGTTTCACCATTGTTAGAGGAAGACTATTGTGTATAAATGGAGCTCACCTTGCCTTTCATCTCATTCTTATTTGGTGGTAATAATGTCAAAGTATGTTTTAGGTAAGTCCCTGTGTTGCTTGATTCTTTGAAAGTCTGTCCTCTATTCCTTCCAAAGGAAAATAATTTCCTGAACTGTAGTGGCTCATAACATTTTTATTGCCTTATATTTCACTCCTGTGTTTTCTTAACAAATTATCTGTGAATCTTTCTTCTAAAATAAATGCAGGCTAAAGCATTTCTCTTAGAATTGGGAGGTTTAACTTTGTGGTGGTATCCTTCAATATTTCTGAAAGCTGGATTCAAGGAAAGGCCATTTCTAACACAGTATGTCTCTGTTCCATGTATTTTGTTAACTTTTGGTTGATTGAATCATCTATCATTTGAGGATCAATCTGATCTAAGTTTCAAGCTTGGAAATCTTATGTCATGGTCTCACCTGTTCAATTACCAAATCCGGGTCAATTTGAAATTATTTGGTAGCAGGTGGTTCTCTAGATTCTGAAAAAGTCACATAAGTCTAAAAGATTAGCCTTTGGCAGGTCTCATTTTTACTGATTTGGAGTTGGGTGTCCTTTCACTTGTAGGAAAAGGAAAGAATTTTAAGTAACTAAACTAATAACCTCTATTATTGTCAAACACAAGCAGTATAAAGACTAAAACCTCGCTCATTCATAACAGAGCCCATGTATACATTAGCATTTTTGTAGCTGGAAGGCTCATCCAGTTGATGACAAGAAACACTGCAAGAACAAAAATCATTTCATCCCTCAGTGCTTGGAAAGTCTGTATGAAGTGAGCCTTAACTGGAACTAGAAGACTCCCTTTTCCTTGATGATCTAATCCCTGTCTCATTCATGCTTGCTTAGGTCAAAGCTGCACCTGCATCTGTCAAGGTCAACTACAAAAGTCAGTGTGAGATGTGCTTATTAAGCCATACGCTACTGATAAAATAGCTGCTAGCACTGTGGACATCTGCTGTAATATAATAAGTCTCTGTGATCTTAAAAGGTCAAGAACTAGAGCCACACCTGAAGCATCAAATTATCCATATGATAATTTGTTTCACGCAACACAACACTTTGCTGATTCTTTCAAGATCCCTGGTCACTGTACCAGGACATTACAATTTTAGAGTACCAATAAACAGTACATCTTTCCTTCCTTCAGTGTCATGCACAAATTTGAGGAAGTAGATGCATACATTTGTAGGTGAATATTACAGTTTATCTGCTAGATTGCAGATGAGAATTTAGGTTTGTGCTCCTTATGTCTCTTTTAAATTCTATCTTATGTTAATTGAACTTACATACCTCAAATGCCTTGCAGGCACAGAGATTGCTTCAGTGAATGCTCTTTGGGGAGGAACAGAGAACACACACATGACAGAGATAAGACTCATCCTTTGAAGGAATGGCCAAGGTAAACACATAGTCCAATCCTCACCAAATGAGTTGGTGAGAGCATATAATGGTGATTCAGTGTAAGTCTAAATCTCCCTCTCTTCAGAATGAGTGGGTCTCTACTCTTGAGTGAAAAAATGATAATAAACTATCACAATGGACTAAAAGTCTGGTGAAAGGAAACAGATAGCAAAAAGATTATAAAATCCAATAATTCAGGTAATAATGTTACCTATAGATCAGAAAAGGTGTTTTCATAAAATAGTATATAAAATTCATCTTAATGTGTTGCTTACCATGAATATTAGAATAGAAGAAATAATGTCATACTAGATATAAAAATGATACATAGTACATTAAAATAAAACAGGCTCAAATACAATATATGAGAAAGGTAAATTTGCAATGTTAGTTGCTTGATATCACAAAATCTCTATACAGCTAAATCAGAAAGATTATTACTAATAATTTGTGCATCCATTATTACATCTACACACAAAGGTATCATGTAACAATTTAAGCTGGGAAGAATGACAGTTTTTAAAATTCTGTGCAAATTACATTTTGTATCTAGAAAAAAAAAGATATTTCTTTTTTTCCATAAATCTTCCTGCATATACCTAGGTTCTTTACTGAGTGATAAATGCAAAGATTTTTCAAATTTTGCTAGGTGAGTGGACAGATATGGCAGTGTGGAAATAGTACCACCTTGGGAACAAGAGTCTCTTAATCTCAAAATCGGGCTTACCACTTTTTGTGCATGTTGCAATGATCAGAATATTCAAGCATTCTGAGCTATTTTTTATTTTAATGTGATGCCTCTAGACTGTGTGGTCTGTTTACTTTATTAACATTATGGTTAAGGAGTCTGGATTTACATTTAAAATTAGGTTGTCATCACAAAACTTCACAAATATATATAATTGAAGGTATCTTCCACACTTAGCATCTGAGGATGCTGAAATATTGCAAGGATGTATGCATTTTTCAGGGTTCTAAGAGCTGTCCGATGCTCATTTCGGGTTGGAACGTGCACCTCCTCACTCAGCTCAGCGTTTTCCCACTTCTTTCATCCTCTTCATTATTTAATGTAGCAAACTGTGCTGAATGTACAATTTGAACAGTGCTCTGGTAGAAAAAGTAATACCGAAAGACCTAAACTGCTTTACAGCTTCAAATCCCACTTGCGACTTTTGCATTTCATCTGTCAGTTTAAACAGAGTTGGGAAGAGAATGCTCTGGTTTAGCTGACATCTGAAATTGACCATCATAGATAGTGACAGGGAAAAGCATTTTTAAATTTGCCAAATTAAAAGTTGTTGAAGAAAATTCTAAATCAGCAAACATTTTACCATTGGTAACAGAGCACTTCGTGTTATTGTTTCTAGATCAAATGCTCAAATTAGTTTTGTTTATTTTTTATTTATGAATAGTTAGCAATTTATGACAATTATTTTTCATCCCATCTATTAAATTTTTGCTTTTCCAATATGGAGTGGGGTTAGATATCTAAAATTCTTCAACTTCTACAACATTATTAAATATTTATTGATTGAATGTTTAAGAACTTAAAAATAACTCATTTGAATATTGAAAAATATAGCTTCTGGGAGCCATTTGTGGTGGACCAATTGATGGTCAGTTTGGGTGGGAGCACGCAGGTGAATGAAGTCAGTAGCTCTGGGTGTGGAAGACCCAACCAAGGACTGTGCTCAGAACAGGTCCAGAAGGAGGACGTGAGGGGAGGATTTCCGTGACTAATTTTCCTGGGAAATGCTTTGTTGTGGCCTGATACTAACATGGCTGCCCTTGTTTGAGAAAGCTCTCAGGTCCTCAGCACTACACATTGATATAACTGCAATTTAAAAGCTATAAGTAACTCCCAGAAAGTAACTCTATGGGGTCAGCAAGGCACAGAGACTTTGTCCCTTGTAACCCAGAATTTATGGTTGCTATGGTTATCACACCTTCCTGTCACTGTTCCTTCTCTGTCTGGTTGTGTTTGTCTCTGAGACTCCAGACCTTAGGCTCAGGAAGAGTATGACCACAGAAGTTGATCTTATATGAGATTACAAAGTTCACCAATTAACTGAACAAATATTTAAATAAACTTTCAATATAGGGCAGGAATTTTACTAGCCCATAAACCAAACAGGTGAATAAGAAATTTCCATTCCTAGCAAAGCTTATAGTCATAGCAAAAATGTAATCCTTTTCAGCACTTATTACTTTTCCAGTCTATGATGATATTTTTTTTTCCTTTTTAGGAGCTGCTTTTAAGCTCTTTTCTGAATGCATCGTCTGTGCTCGGTGACCACAAATGAAGAGTGTAGAACTCAGCTGCCTCTGTGTTTACAATATTGCCATTTAAAGCAGACAAGAAGAGCTATGTTAGAAGGATGAACAGCAAACATGGGAATACAATTTTTCTAGTAATACTGCCACTAAAACCACTGTATTCTAACATTCTTTATAGGTGGTGAAGCCACTTTTAATTTTCATTTCCTTTACTCCCTGGAAAGGAAAATAAATTAAGCAGCATCTCCATTTGTTTTTAAACATGATGAAAAGTTTAAAGTGAGGCATTAGGGAACACAAAAAAATTCTAAATGAGCCAACAATGAGTTCAGGGGACAGATTCACAGCCAGGGAGAAAAGCAAAAGATTGCTTTTTTAAAAAATAAAGGTATTGTGTTTCCCTCCCTCTTATTTCCTCATCTTACTGCTTTTATGAGCAAAATATTTTACAACCTTATGTTAAATGGAAACAAAAGGCTTCATTGCATACCATTAAATATAAAATTATAAAATAATTACATAAAAATACATTGCATTTGGATGTGCCCCAGTGCTATTTTTCTAGTAAATTTGAGCTCATTATATTCAGCTGAATCTATTGATTCTATTTTTACAGAATCTAAGTGATTTCTTGCAGTTTATCCATTGTTCTCCTTTTAATTAACAGTGGATATGTAATATAGCAGTAGACAGTATTTATTCCATAATATTAATTCTGCAGCTGTTCAGAAACAGAGCTCTTTATATGAAACAAACACACAAACTAAACTGCGTGCCCTGTAAGGTACATTGCCATAGGAGATCCTGTGGGTGATTTTCAAACTTTGTTTTGAAAACATTGTTCTAATGTGAAGGGCTTTTACTTTCTTTGTTAGATTGCTTTTAAGTATTTCTCTTTTTTTTCAATACTATTGTGACAGCTGTGGTTTCCCTAATTTCTCTCTCAGTGAGCTTGTTATTTGTTCACAGGAAGGCTATTGATTGTTGAGTGTTGACTTTGTGTTCAGTTACACTAATGAATTTCGTTGTTAAATCTAGAAGTATTCTGATGTAATTTTGGGGGTATTCTCTGTAGAGTATCATGTTATCTGCAAATAATGATAATTTACTTGCATCCTCACCTATCTTTAATCTTTTCATTTCATTCTCTTGTCTACTTGCTCTGTCTAATGTTTCCAGAACTATTCTGAGTGGGAATGACAACAGAGGAGATTGAAGAGGATATCACAAAATGGAAATATATCCCTTGTTCTTGATTAAGAAGACCCAATACAGTGAAAATGGCCATACTCCCAAAATTGTTATACAAATTTGATGCAGTCCCAATCAAAATAACAATAGTATACCTCACAGAAGTAGATAAAACAATCCTAAAATTAATTTGGAGCCAGAAGACACCTAGAATAGTAAAAATCATTATAGGCAATAAAGGCAGGCCAGAGGGCATCATGATCCTTGACTTGAAATTATGCTACAAAGCTGCTGTAATAAAGACAGAATGGTACTGGCAGCAAAAAGCAACACAAAGCAACAACAATTAAAAAATAAAATTGAAACCATACCCAAGGATCAGAGGAACAGACTGGAGGATAAAGAAACTACTCTAAACACATTGAGCTGCTTTTTCTATGACAAAGGAGCCAAACACCTTGTCTGGAAGAAAGGTAGCTTCTTTAATAAATGGGGCTAGAAAAATTGGCTTTGCACATGCTGAAGACTAAATCTATACCCATGTTTTCACTACCACTAAACTAAAATAAGATTGTACCAAAGATCTAAACCAGAAACACTAATTGTACTGCAAGATAGAATATGTAGATCTCCTGAAGATGTACGTGTAGGTAAAAACTTTATTAACAAAATTCTGATCACAGTGGAAATATTACAAAGAATCAACAACTGAGATCTCATCTTATCAGAAAGCTTTTACTCAGCAAAAGAAATGTCAACAGAGTGAAGAGAAAACCCACAGTGAGAAAAAGTTTTGCCAGCTGTTCCTCAGACAAAGAAATAATGTCTAGAATATATAGAGTACTCAAATTACCATGTTGATAAACATCCAGCAGTCTTCAGCAGACCAACGATGTTGCCCTGGAAAAGTCATTATTGGTACTGTGAAAATTCATGACTTGTCTTTTAAAGGTAGAGAGATACTCTGCCTTGCTATTATAATGTTGGGAAAGAAGTGGATGGCATTTTCCCATTTCTTGTGGAGCACAAAATATTCATCTGATCCTAAATTTTAAACATCACTGCACAGAGTTTCCCATGTGTATTCTATTACATAAGAAATATGAAACACAGCCAACCTTCACAGATACAAAATGATACACATTGGAAAGAAAATATCATCATTTAAATCTGTTAACTGACAGGCCATTAATTGATAGATGGATAAAGAAAAACATCCTAAAAGAAATCTGTTCTTCAATTGGGAAGCATTTCAAAGCATTTCTAATATTGGAAATCCATATTAATTCAATACAACTGATTTTATGCAACCAACAAAATCAATTGTATCTGTCAATATTATTGGTGCAGGACATGTACACTTCTAATAAATGTTTCAGACCAAACATTCTCTCTTGGAACTGGGGTAAGCAAAAAGTGAAGGATCTTGGCTTTTGTGTTCATTATCTCAGGTGCTATGTGTGTTGGATATTGTGGGAGATGTAAAGTACTGTAGCTAAGGAGAATATTCCAGAGTTACACACAAGTATTTCTCTGTAAAGCTTTCTTGTATCTTGTCGCAATCAAAAGACTGCAATCTCAATATACAGTGTATTTTCTCCCATGGAATATGTATAATGATATAATTTATTATATAAGTATATATCATAATTATTATATACATAATTTATTTTCTCACTTGGAATATGTTTTCCTATTGTGACTTACAGAACAATAGCCTCTCAAAGGTATATACATCCATGTACTTGAAATCCAATTAGCTAAGAGACGCCTGAGCACTTAGTAAAAAGCACACTTCGGGTTAAGTCTGTTTGAGTTAGGGGAGCATGGCTTCAAGCCTGCATCTAGCCCTTTGGCCCTGATTCTTGCTGGTGTCCTTTCCAACGAGCTTTACTTCCTGATCATCAAATGTGGGACAGTTCTTCTTCTCCACGCCCTCTGCTTTGATGGCTGTGTCTTGGAGCCAAGCAAATACGTAGGAAGCCTCTGAAACTGGGTCACAATGCACTTCTGCTCCCTAAATTACAGGTGTCAGGTATTGTTTTCCAGCAACAGAAAAACAGACCAATGTCTTACCCTGGCCAGATAATCCATAAAATGATAAAAACAAACAAACAAACAAACAAACAAACGGTCAATATCTTGCAACATTTTTTCTTCCTCTAATCTTTAATTCCACGTGACATTGTAAAAGTATAAATTTTCTGTTTTAACCTGCTGCTTTCCTCAACTTGACACTTTAAATTCTTTCAACCTAGTGATTGGGATTCTAATGCATTTGTGTTGTCTTTGAAAATATTAAAAATGAACTACTGTCTTTCCTTTCGATAATTACCAGCAATATATCCCAAGCTATAGATGCATATTTGTTGTTAGTCTATATGACTGTGGGACACAAAAAATATCAGTATATATTTCCTTGGAATATTTGTGATGTTAGAGAAAGTTTAAGGGCAGAAACAGGAACTTTACATTGTTTGAGTTTAGCATATATCTACCACTTTGAAAAAATGCTTTATAAGCCTTTTCTCATTTAATTCTAGCAATATTGTTGAGAGTTGTATAATTCCACATTGTAAAAATTTTTCTTATTTTACTTCAGATCAAACAATGATAGACAACCAAACTGGAATGTGATTCTGGTTTAGGTTTGCATGATCTGAAAAACAATAAAATATGGAATTAATACACTTATTTCTCTTAGTTTTTAAACTTGATTTTTCAGGACTGCAAGCTATTGACTGTATAGTGTTCTAACTTTCCTAAATTGCCTTGTCTCTCTTTTCTAGCCACAGTGGGTCTTCTTGATTCTGCTTCCTCTTCTTACCTTTATCCTTGACACACTATGTTTTCTATATCAAAGCATGTCCTTTGGAATCCTATATGCAATTTCCTCTTAGTTGGTAGTGCACCCTTTTAAATATGTCAGGTAGCTTTTTCATAGTGACCACTTCGAGTGATGGTTTAGTGTTGCTTTGCCTTTTTCACTAGGCTTCTTGAAAAAAAAAAATCTACGTCAAATCAATGTTTATAACCCTCAGAACTTCTAGGAGCTAGCCTATGCTCAATCAATATCTGTTGAATTAATAAGCATATTCCTTGGCTTTAATGTTTCCATAAATGTTTCTAGAATAGAAATAGAATACATAAATATTGTCCTGTGTTGAGCTTATGGAAATGTAAGACAATAGCAGCTTACTATGTATATTTTATGAGACTCCATTATTTATATTATCACACTTATGAACTGGGCAGTAGTTGTACTCTAGTTTTATAGGTGAACAAACTAAGGCTAACAGGTAATAATCTGGAACCATGAAACACTGAGTCAGGTGACATTACACTAGAGAAAGTGTATTGTCACATCATCGTCATCATCGTCATTATCATTATCACCATCATCGTCAGTTGAGGGCATTCTTTGCAGTAATATGCAAAGTACCTGGCTGCCTTCTCTCTTAATGTTGACATTTCTGGGCACAGGGAGAAAGGCAGATGTTTCAGAATATGCGGGTCTACACAGTTTGCATTACAGGAGGGTGGACTCTGTCCTTCATGGATATTGCTGCTGAAATATTCTACCACAACTGTTACTTGAGCTTAGGAAGTATGAATAATGGGGCCTTGGAGTGGAGTGTGGTAGAAGATTTGCTGAATAGGAGTAACTTTAAATGTCCTATAGCACTTTTGAGTAACTATGATTGACAACAGTTTGTATTTTTTAAAAAAATAAAACCGAGTAGAGTTAACTTTGAATTGTCACACACAAAGGCATGATATACATTTGATTTGATAAATATCCTACTTACTCTTAACTCATCATTAAACATTGTATATGTGCATTTAGAGTCACATTGTACCCCAGAAATAAATAGTTGCTTTATGTCAACTCAAAACATGTAAAGATTCAAAAGAAAGAACGGAGAAAGAAAAAGAAAAGAAAAGGAAAAATAATCCATCAAGCTTGACAAAGTTGTGATACCAGATTAGAGCTGTATGGTTTCGACTCTGTAAAGTAATGTTCACTGTTGTTCCCCTCTGGCCGCTGAAGAGAGCAGACACTGGTCATCATGAAGGCAGGTGTTATGATTTGTAGCTAGATGTCCTTCCAAAGCCTCATGCATTCATAGGTGGGCATATGGAGGTAACCGGATCTAGGGTATGTGCTGCTGGAATCAAAATTATGATGCTGGGATTGATTCATGGGATGCTAGGATTAAATCTACCCCGCTCTGGGTGTGTGTGCTATCAGCCCTAAGGGTGGGTGTTAGGGACAGAAAGGGTCACTTCTGGTTGCTTGCTGCAGCTACCTGTCTTCTGCTGCCTCCTGCCTGTATGCAATGGCCACCCTGCCTTAAAGCCAGTTGATCATGGACTGAAACTTCCACAAACTGTGAGCCAAAATGAACTTTTAACCCTTTAGTTTTGGCTGGTGGGTATTTTGCTTCAGCAATGAGAAAAGTGACTAAGACAGCAGGCCACAGACTGCATGACCTCAAATAGGTCCCACTCAGCTCTATCAAGTGGTAGTAGCTGCACAGAATTATGAGTATGTCATTTAAGTCTATGACTGGAAAGAACTTAAATATCTAGCAACAGAGGGACAAATAAAATGGAGAGTACTCAGCCATGAAAGGGCCAACCAGCTAATACATTCAGTTACATGAACGCACCTAAAGTTCATACATTATGCTAAGCCAAAACCACATTACTTCCTTGTAATTCTGTAACATGATCATTACCTTTGGGTATATGACAACACAAGTGTACTATTTTATGGCCATAAGTGACAAAGTCAACATGGGTCTCGCTGGGCTAAAATCAGGGTGTTAGCAATTGTGATTCACCTTCCACCCCTGAGATTCTAGAGAAGATTAGTGTTCCTACTGTACCCAGTTTTTACAGGTTACCTTCATTCCCAGATTTATAATCCCCTTCAACCTTCAAAGCTACGAATGTTTAAATTTTTTCATGATGCAATTTTTCTGGTCCTAACTTCATTTTCTACATTTAAGGACCCATATGATATCATTGTGAATACTTAGAGAATTTAGAACTTTTTCTCTACTTTACAGTTAACTGGTAAGGAATCACAACTTCACCTTCTAACTTAAATTTTCTTTACTATATAACAACATATTCATAGGTTCTGGAATAATAACATGGGCATATCGGGAGGCTATTATATTGTTCATTACATGAAGCATTACAAAACAACATACATTTCATAGCTTCTGTCAGTACAGGAAAACTAAATTTCAGGGGCCAAAATAAAACAAAATAGTAACAGAGACAGGTATCAGAAGAGGCAAAAAGTAATACTGTAAAATGACATTAATTTATTTTAATAAGGTTATTTTATATAGATATACATACATTTTGTTACAAAAAGAAAAAAAACCCTTAAAACAATGAATTATTATATCCATGCTTAAGTAGAAGGAGAAAGTACACAAAACCTAAGAAATACATTTACGAATGTGCTAATGGCTGAATACAGTCTGAATAAAAAGAGATACATAGTAAATGAAGTATATAGAAAAGTTACTTAAAGTAAAAGTAGTTAAATTTAAAGTCTGAGTATGACCTAAACACTGTCTATGTGCTTAAACATTTTTACAGTAATATATAGGAGTAAAGTTCATTGAACTGGGTTGGTGAGCTTGTATTAGGTTTCTATTTGCTTTATCTCCTCTCCTGTTGGCGCTGAAGCTGGGCTGCATTGCATCCTGTGGATTGAGTGGTGAATTTATGCTTACAGAAGTTAGGAGCTCAATCTCTCTCCAAACCCTCAGACCCAGCAATTTGTATGTGTGCATGCAAGTAGTGTGCATGGGTGATGCACTGAAGTGGGTGAGTGTCTGGTGTTTTAAAATAGGCAGAAATTCATCATAGAGAGCCTGACATATTATAAAAGACTCTCAAAGTAGATGTTGATGATGTGATTAAAGGATGCTTTACCAAGGTTGACTCCTCTAATCCTCCAAAAGAGCCAGTGTCTAAATGGAGAAAACAGACTCATTATCTATCAATGATAAAAATCCCTCTCACTTTATTCCACTCAGCCTCTTGGATGTTTATGTGCAAACCCATTCCTTGGCCACATTAGACCCTAGGAGAGTGTGTGAATAGCCTATTACCCTTTCAAGAAGCACTGTGATCCTTTCTTTACCTTATCACAGCCTGTGGTACATTTGTATATGCCCTTTGAAAAAATTCTAAAATATATCCTCAATTTCAGAACATACCAAGTTCTCCAAATTCAGAACATTCCCTTTTTTTGACGTATGTATGCAGGTTTATATATACAGATATAGCTTCTCATTACATATTTATGGGTGTTTCTCTATCTGTGGGTCTACAATCCAGTTGCATTTTTTAAAAAAGAACAAAGCTATATGTTTAGCTTGTAATTTAGCTTTTGAAGACTTCATATATGATCTTGGAGCTCACAAAAATCTTGAGCCGCAATTAGACCATTTCTGTGGAAACTACAAGTTCAACAACAGGAGACCCCTGGAATACAAATTCTAATTTGTCTGCAGCCGTGACTTTGTGTCTTTCTTCCCACTCCTGTACATAACAGACTACAGTGCCTAAGACAACGTCACCAATGTTTAGGTGGGGCTTTCCCTGGACACTGAGCTTAGCAAATCTCCATAGTCCAGATATATTCAGTACTTTTATGTGAAAACTCCAGCCTGGCAAAAACACAATCTCAGCTTGTCCCTGGTGACATTCTGGTTGGCAGTTGTTCATGGTTGATAAATTGCTTTGATTTTAGAGAACAATGGTGTTTGCTATTTATGGTGAAATTTATGAAAATGCCAGAACCTCCTGTGTTCATATACAGTTAATTTCTAATTATTTTTCAGTTGAATCCTTTTTATTTGTTCCTCAGTGTTTCAAGAATCTTGCTGATTTTTCTATTGTTGAAATGCTAGTCCAGCAATGCTGATATTATGTCAACTTTAATTTACCTTTCTTAAAGGACTGGTTATTTGTTTTTGTATCTCGCCATATCCTGTCTAATTTTACTTTGCTATTTCTTTGCAGTCTTCTGTTAATGAAATATTTTTCTTTTTTTCTCCTTTTTTAGTATACATGCTGCCAAAGCAACAACTGATCTTTCTTTCTTATTTGCTTATTTTTTCTTTTTTTGAAAAGCCAGAACAACCTAATGGATGGGTTCAAGCAAGTATACCTAAATTTTCCTTGATTCAGAAAGTGTATCAAATTTAAATCATTGGGTAATTCACTGTTATGGTTTGTATCTTTATGTCATCTTCAGGTTTTTTCTTCACAGGTGGTTGAATCTCAAGTGTGGGATCATTCCTAGTGCGATGCTGGAATTAACTGTGCTGGAAAGAAGAGTGGGTCATTGCAGGATCAGTCCACTGATTTGGCTGGATGTGCCCTAAGCCTCAGTAGACTGGATACAATATAAGAGACAGAAAGGATTATTCTCTCTCTTTCTTTTGTTGATTTTGCTGTCTTATGCCTGCTGTGATTTGCTATCCTCTGTGAAGTCACCCTGCCTTGGAGCCAGCCACTTATGGACTGAAACTTTGATAAACTGTGCACTAAAATAAACCTTTCATCTTTTATCATTGGGTGTTGGATATTTTGTTTCAGCAATAAGAAAAGTCATTAGTATGAACAGCTGTTTTGAAGAAAACAAAACATTATGACAGCTATTGCTGATTTAACATCACCCTTCTTAGAAGTCCTACCATGCTTCTATTCTTCTACTACCATTGGTTCTATCTCTCACATTGTGTCTTATTGGGATTTGAATATGTGTGATATTATAAACAAAAATTTTTATTGAAAATGAGATATTATAGTACCCATTGATCATTCTCTGTTATTTGGTTCAGAATACCGTGTAATTCTTTCACTCTTTGAATGGTTTTATACTATTTTGTTATGTTTGATATTATTGTATTTGAAACTATGCTCAACTATAGCAGAGAAAGAGATATTGTGATAGCTACTGTTAATGTCTGGTTGTTTTAATGTAAAGTACTGTGTTGCCTATGTTGTCCTATTCTGATCTGCTCTGTTCTGCCCTCTTTTGTTTTATTCTTTTTAAAATAAAATTAAAAAAGTCACTAAAACATTCATTAACCTTTTTTCTTTTTTTTCTTTTTCTTTGAATCAATATTTACTCTTTAGCTTTTGCATTTGTGTTTGCTGAGCACTTTTGAATCATTAAAATTCCTTTTCATTGTAGTAACAATAAATCACAACTTAAATAGCTATAGTATTCGATGCTATGTACTCACCATTGGAGAAATAAAGTTTACATTATGAGAAAGATAATGCTAAGAATATTAAAAGGTAAAGGGATGAGGAGAACTCTGAAAGATATGAGGTGGGAAAGAGTGGTTATCAAAAGAGAGAAGAGGGAGTTTCCAAAGATGGTGGACTGGTAGGTAGCAGGATATGGATCCTCTCCGAGAGAGACAGCTCAAATGCCAGAATAGAATACCCTGGAGAGACAAAAATAGAGGGAAATGGACTCTCTCAACTCAGGAAGAAACAAAAGTGCAAAAAACTGCTTGAATATGAGGTCCTGGGGCTATGATTAGAGAAGCTAAGATCGGCAAGTACGGTGCTGAGCTGCCTGAATTCTTGCCCGGGACCGACCTGACCCACCGAACTGCCCCGATGTGACTGGCTTGAGTGGTCCCAAGCATGAAGCTGAACAGCCCTGCATGTGGCTTGCCCAGAACCCACCCTGCACACATCCCACCCAGAGGCACCATGAATTCACTGCAGCCACGCTGAGGGCAGAGGTCAGGGAGCCCAGCAGTTCTCAGGGACTGGCATCAACATACAGTGAGTGGTGGGAATAAGACCCTCCCACGGGAAAGGGGCAACTGACTGGATGACATGTTGGATTTGGGCAGGGCAGCCCTAACTCCATAAGGAAGTGGCTTCCGTTGGTTGCTCCCCTCTCGGAGCAGATTGGTGGAATCTGGTTGGACTGGGCCGCGCCCCTGTCCGGAACCCAGTGGGTCACTACAAACTTAATTCCCTGAGCGCGGCGCACACTGATGCAGTGAAGGCCCACAAGGTTGACTGCCCTGGAGGGGAGGAGCCAGTGCACACTGCCCTTGCTTGAACTTTAATCTCTGATAGAGGACTGAAGAGGGCAGAAGCTCCTAGCCTGCGCACTCTAGAGGAACTTTTACCAACAAGAAAAGGGGCTGGAATTGCACCATACACTTGTATGGAAGAAACCAAAAACATGACAAGAGAGAGAAATAAGAAAAAAACCTCAGCCTCCAACCCTGGGAGTATTGATCCGGGAGAAGCAATACAAAAGAGATTGAGGGCAACATGCAACATCAAACACAGCATCAGCAGACATAAAGAGATATCCTCAGGACCTCGTAAGTGAGATCAAAATGGAAATATTAATCCAAATTAAACAAGAGATGAGTAGATTAATAAAAGAAAGGATGGCCACCTCTCAAGAAGACATAGACAGAAGAATGGAGGAACACAAAAGGAGAGATATGTTCACTGAAGAATATAAAGCAAACCTAGTATTCATGAAACAGATTCAAAGAGATTACCAGGAAACTAAAGACTGCATAGAAAGTTGGTAAAATTGCTTGAAAGAAACCAAAGATAGACTATCAAAAATTGAACACAGGCTTACAATGTGTGATCATGAAAGGGAAGTTCTCTAAAAATAACAAGGGAGCAGGCAGTAAAAATTGGAAGGCTAGAGGATGACAAGAGGATCTATCACTTAAGAATAAAGCATGTGAATAAAGAAGCAAGAGTCAAAACAGAGGAATTGCAAAGGCTATTCACAGAAATCATTAAGGAAAACTTCCCAAGCATAACAAAAGGAAATGATATGCAGATGTATGAAGCATACGGAACTCCAGCCATCTACAGCCAAAACAGAGCTATACCTAGACACATAATAATCAAGATCCCAGAAATTCAATATAAGAACAGAATATTAAAACCCATCAGAGAAAAGAAACAGATCACCTATAAAGGAAAACCCATCAAAATCACGGCAGACTTTTCAACACAGACCATCAAGTCAAGAAGAGCTTGGAGCAAAGTAATTCAAGCCCTGAAGGAGAACAACTTTCAGCCTACATTGATGTATCCAGCAAAACTCTCTCTAGAAATTAATAGAGAAGCATGATGCTTCCATGACAAAGAGGAACTTGGAGAATTTGTGACCACCAATCCCACCCTACAAAAAATACTGAAGGACATTTTAGAAAGAGAGAGAACAAGAATACGAGCATTTCAGGAACAGTGGCAGAGAGGCCTCAGTGAATGGGGCAGACCGTAGAGTAGAACAGAAAAATAGACAACCAATGGCAGAAAAACAGAATAGCAGAAATAAGGCAGAGAAGATTGGCTATAATCTCTAGTATAGAGGGCCTTGAAATATTAACAGAGAGAAACAGAGGCAGAGTAGATCAGGAGATAGGGTCCATTGAGAGGCTCTATATAGGGAGGCAGTGGGACCCAAAATAAGCAGTGCATCCTATGAGAGTGAAAGGGGAGTAATTATCTAAAAAAGGAAGGCAGAGGATATTGTTAATTGGGTAACAAGATTTAAAATCTCCATTATTCTCATCACTCTGCTTAGATGGGTTACATGCTATTTCAGTTTGTCTACTTACACTAGACTTGAGGACATGGTCAGCTATCCCCAAAATAAGAGGACATATTATGGTAATCATCTTTAATTTCCTATCAACTTAATCTGAAGCCCTGTATAACTTATACTCTCCTATTATGACTGATCTTATTTGAATCTGGTTTGTTAGATTGCTGTTTTGTATTGACTGATTTTATTTAAATCTGTTATGATTGATAGCATCATGTCCAAAAATATAGGCAACTACACTGAAGATGACAAGATTCACTAAGATACCCACTCTGGTTTGATTATTACTTGCTTTTGAAATCTTATAATGTCTCCAATGCTTCGTTTTTATTAATGTTGTTATATACTGCTGAAACTCCATGGTAACCATTGTAAATCACCTTGTATTGTGGTTTTATATGACTTTTTTGCTTCATGCTTTTCTAGGAATTGTTTTGTTTTGTTTTGCTTTGTTTTGTTTTTCTCTCTATTACAGAAAGGATAGATACACACGTAGAGACTCATGCATATGTAGAGCTTATATACAGTTTACTAGAACCAACTATATAAAACATGTTGAAATGAACAACCACTTTGAAGAAAAAGGACACTACAGTACCCAGTGATGATTCCATAATGTCATGATGTGAAATCCAGCAAAACTATTACTCTTTGTTCAAAGGGCTTTTAGTTTGTTTTGTTTAAGTTCAACACATATGAAGGTATGGACAGCTGTTTTGAAGAGAACGAGAGACATTATGACAGCTATTCTTGGCTTCCCTATTGTCAGGTCTTGAAGACCTAAAATGCCCCCTTTGTCCTGTTCAGATCAATTCCATACTATGTTGTTTCATGTGAATTCCCTGTATGTGGCAATATGGACAACTATTTGGAAGAAAACAAGAGTCAATACGATAGAGAGTGAACATCTCCGATTGTCTAGATTTGAAATATATGTCTCTTATATTGTTTTCTTATGACCCACTTTGTTTTGTTTTGTTGTGTTTAATTTTACCCTTTTGATATAATTGCATGTATGTTTGAGTGGGTAAGATGGATGACCATATTGCTGTTTTTGTCAGATCGTGGAGTAGAACTGTTAGTAGTCTCACTGTTTGAATGTCTACTTTACATGTTTTAACTTTGTAATTTGAACAACTATTTCCAAGAAGTCAGTGTGTAATTTGTCAAGTAATAATTTCTTAGGTTTTTTTTGTTGTTGTTCTTTTCCTTTTTTCCTTGGAATTCTCTATTGTTGCTACCTTTTATTCTGTTTTTTTTTTCTCTTTAAATAAAATTTAAAAGTCTAACAAAAAAAAGAGAGAGAAGAGATGATAATATGAAATTCCTGAATAACAGAAATGGAAGATGAGCTGCCCAACTGATTCAACATCCCCTGAATTTTACTTAATATATGCAAATCCTTCTCTCTTTAATTCTCTGTTTTGGTTAACAGATATATGATGGATATTTATTGATATTTTGGTAACATCTGTAATGAATGACTAAAACATTATGATATAGTTTTCTCCCAAATACTGACTTCTAAGCTTGGACTCTGAGAGGCTGAGGCAGGAGGATCACAGCTCAAGCTTACAACAAGCAACTTAGTACTTAGTAAAACTGTCACAAAATCTAAATAACTAACTAAATAAATAATAAGGTGGAGATGTTGCTCAGTGTGAAATCTCTTGGTTCAATACCTAGTGATGTATGAGTGCTTGTGCATAGTAGGATGTGGTAATTTTATGAGAAGAGGCATTATTTTTGAACTACTTCAGCAAGTGGCTATGTTACCATTTCTCCAATTTCAGAAGGATTTTTTAAAAAATCTTTGCACTCTTCTAGTTTTTTCTCTGCATTTAAAATAAAGACTTTAAAGTCTACCTTCTCAATTGCCTCCTTTTGCCTTCTTCAAATTTCAGACATGTTGAGTAAAGAACTATGACATTCCAATAACATAATAAATGAACGTTCTTTGACACAATAATGAATTTTTAAAATTTGGTATTGTTGAAGTTTTGTGTTAATATCATTCATCTGATTTTTTTAAAATCAGAGTTTTATGGTTGACTCCAGTAACAGGTAATTATGATTGTAAGTTTTCACTCATCCTCTTTTTCAAGAAATTTCAAAAGAGCAGTTCTTATCCTTCTTCTCTCACCTTATAACGTCCCAAGACTATTTCCAATGTAATGTTTTTGGTTTCTCTACTCTTAGGCACTCTTTAAAACTACATATGTTCATTCCTGTTTCCAACATTTTCTTTTTCTATGTCTTTATATGGTCTACCAATATGAAAGTAGATCCTCTTCCATTATGGTGCTGTCTCTAGTTTCCCCTCTGCTTTGCTATCTGAAGTGCCTTTGATATGCTTGGCCTATTTATTATACAGATTCATCCCTTAATCCACTTTAATCCACTTTGAAAGCACTGAAATCACTCTAAATAATCACCAATAAATACTCAAAGGTCAATTATACTTTTCCTCACCCCTTTTGATGATCTAATAATTTTAAGCATTGTGGGCCATGTTATTACATAAAACCACCATCTTCCTTGCTTTTTATGGCTCTGTATCAGTCTTTACTTCTTTATCTCTACTTATTCCTTTTCATTACTTAGAAGACATTTTAATGATAGAACATGAAGAGTACTCTCTCTCTCTCTCTCTCTCTCTCTCTCTCTCTCTCACACACACACACACAGCTAGATAAGTTGACTTTTATAAGAAATTGGTACAAGTCATTATAGAGGCTAAGAAATCACAAGAATTGTCTGACTCAATAATTTAGAACCCAGGAGGCTGGATGATAAAACTGTAGTCCAATATCTGGCAGGCTTAAGACATAAGATATGATACTGTTTCAGTTTTAGCATGAAGAAAGATTGATATCTCAACTCAAGAAGTTGGTCAAGAGAAATATTTTCATTGAGATATAGGACTATCAGTTTTATGTCTTCTTTAGGCATTTATCTGATGGGATGAATCACACCCATATTGCAGAAGATAGTGTGCTTTAGTCAATATCTCAAGCAAAGAAAGCCCTCTGATAGCCATTCTCAGAATTATGATTAATCAAATACTGTGGTTCAGTTAGGTTAAAATATTGAAATTAATCATTATACCATCCTTGACCTCCTTTTATCTTTAAAAGATAAATTCTCTGATTTACTTTGAAGTTTTGGATCAAAAATAAATTACTATTTTATTCACAATTTCATATTTATTGTTTCTAAATTTAAAAAATACTATTCTACTTATACGATTGCTACAGTAACAAACTCATCTGCATTCCAAGCCCTTCTTCATCTCTTTTGTATGCACTCCTACTACTTCTGCTTCTTTTCATATTATCTACTATTTCATTTGATCAGATCTTCATTACTTCTTACCACAACTACTATTGTAATAGTCTGATAATAATTGTCCTCTATTAATCTTCATATGTCATTTCTTGATTAGGCATGGTATGCTCAGAGAAAAGTATACACTTGCATAGTTATTTTCTCATTCTGCCATACTGATTTTTTTCTTCATACTGAAGACTCAGTGTACCTTTAACATCTCATGTTTTCAGTTAAACATTTTCAAATAGTTCCATTGTTAGGATCTGTGTTTAGGTGTCCCCCAAAACCTCATGCAGTCATGGAGGCAGCTGAATCTAGGGTTTGTGATTGGTTCATTTTCTAGCACTGGGATTGGTGTGTGAGTGTTGCACCCACCCAGGGGGGAGTGGCCAGCATACAGTAGAAAGAAGAGAAGAAGGCATGCTTTTCCCTTTTGCCCTTTGTTCTTTTGCCTCTTGGTGCTTTCAGCCTCAGCCAAGCAGTACTGCCTTAGAGTTAGCTGACTATGGACTGACAACTCCAAAACAGGGAGCTAAATAAACCTTTCCTTCCTTCACTTTGGGTATCAAATATTTTGTCTCTGCAAGGAGAAAAAAGTAACCAAGACAGCCATTTAGAATGAATCTCTGGCTCCTTCAGGGGTACCCTATGATAAATCTACTTTGATTTATCATGAGTATATCATTATTCTTGGTATTAGTGTTCATTGGCATTGAATGTTCACCAAAAGTTTATAAGCTTCTGCAATGCAGAATCTGACTTCCTTACCTTTGTCTTTGGAAACTCTCACAACTCACAAGAGATTACTTCCTTTTGCCTCTAAGACTCAAAACACAACAATAGCCGAATATCATCTTCTTTGCTTAAAAATGGTTTTGAGGTTTTTTCATTTCATTTAATATAAATGTTGTTACTATCTATTTTTACTTTTTTTAGTGTCTAAACTTTAATATTACTTATCTTAGTTATCTACAGGGGCAAGGATTGAACTACCATTTTTAATTTAAAAAGTATGGACACAGTGTTATTTCAAGTTTTATTTTTGCCTTTATATGGAGAATGCTTTTTTCTAACATGTATAAACTCATGATGATGGAGGAAGTAGCAGTTAATAGAACAAGTTAGCTATTAAAACATAAAATATTTAAGGAGAATAACATTACTTAAATGGTCTCATTGTTAAAGTACAAATCCTCTATAATTAATGATGCATAGCACAGATAACGACCTTTTCCCAGGTTGCTGTACACATTTTTAAATTATTCTCTGCAAGTTGACTGTGCCCTGAAGGTATTTTCTGTTTCAATGCTGACTTCTGAATCTCACTGCTGGCGCTGAGATTCCAGTTATATAAAATGACTGGGTTACTATTATAAACAAAAGATGCTATGAAGAAGAACAAACTAAAAGGAACTTCATTGATAGGTTCCTCTGCCCCATTATCAACTTGAAACTATTTAATTCAGCCTTTTAAAATTCCCTTTGAGAGATAAAATGCTCCTAAGTACTGAGTCCTGCGTAGTTCATTAATAACCTCTCGTTTTCAGATATAATGCACAATCTCCTTTCTTCTGTAGAGTTCATTGTTAAAATAAATACTTGAGCTCTGAAATCTACTTTGTCACTTTTTTTCCCTCCTAGTTTTTTTCTGGGTCTTCTCATCCTCTGAAAGTGATCCACATATTGGAACAAGTACCCCCTCTTTCCTTCCAGAAGTGAGGTGGCAATTCCACACAGTGTGTTGTGGGGGGGCACTGTAATAAAGCACAGAGAAATCGCTAACCCTCTTGTCTCAGTGAGACTCAGAGGGTTATAGACCCTTTGCAATGCACTTGAGCTGCAAAGAGAAAATGATGACTTTTTCAGGGAAAGTACAGTTCAATATTGACAGGAGCATTAGAAACAATTTCAAATTGCCTAGTTTTGCCGGTTAGCAAGTCCTGTGATTGTGGCAGGCAGGAGGCAGAACGCCTGTGGTGGATGACAGTGCAAATACTCTCAAAGCCTTTGTAGATATTTCTATCCAAAGAAGAGCACGAAGGCTACATTAGCTGGGTCCTTGAGATGCAATTGAGAAGGCAATGCTATTTTCCTTCTGGCGGAGAGAAATGGCACAGCCTCTTTGAAACAAATGATCATAAATTGCCCGAGTGTCTCCAAGGCAATGAGAGGGCTTCTGTTAGTACTAATGCAAGCTGCTCTCATTCTTCTGAGTGGCACGCACTACTAGGAGGTAAAGGGCCAAGGATAAAGCAACACGACATGCCTGTATCTTCCAAGTAAGTGTGATCGAAAATGAAAAGCTTTCAACTCTTAAAGCACATTAAAAGCAGATTCTTAAAATTTAATAATCAAATCAAGAGGTGGCCAAAACCAGACAGGAAGATGAAGTGAGATATAGACACTGCAAAGTTTGAGAATAAACAAGACCCTCAGCAGAGGTAAACTGAGCAGTCACATTTGCCTTTTTCTTGTGTTTTGTTGTGTATTGAATCTTATCAAAACTAATGTGGGTCATATTATAGGAATATATAATCAAAAAGTATGCATGTTTTTCAAGTTTAAACTCAGAAAAGTTGTTGTTTAGTGCTGCGTTAGGCCATTGTGCCCAATTTTTTTTCCCTGTCTTTTCTGGTTTTTCTTTCTTATTCTTTTGAATGAAAAAAGAATGAAAAGAATGACCAAAAAATGTCCAGGATTTAATCCAGGTCACTTTACGAACTTCTTGATTCCTCATCTTTTGTACATCATTTTATTTATACATATGAAATATATCAACAGTAAGTGTCTTTTAGATTATGAGCATACCTGTAGTTATAAAAGTACTTAGAAGTCTTAGGATATCATATGTGTTTCTAGATTTCTGGCTTTGAAAACTGTTTTTGTATAACACAGCAGAAAGGATTTGGCTACCTTGCCTCCTATCCCTTTAAAAAAGTTGCTGACAACCATGTTTGTTGATTCTGATGGTATTATGTACAATTTGGGAGGTGTTTGCTAGATGGATGATAATATACTAGTTACTGAATATAGATTATCTCATGTAGTTCCTTTAATAACCTTATCATAATCCTTAGTCCTATTATTTAAGAAACTGAGAGGTTGATTAGGTGACTTAAGGTCAGACAAGTAATAAATGGAGGACATTGACCCTAAATGTCTTTTATCAAACATTTACCTATGAATACAAAATCTCAAACAAGGAAGAGAAATGGTATGACGAAAATGCATTAATTCATTTGATGAGAGATGTGGAACAAGGTTCTTACTTTTTTTAAGCACTGTACAGTAACAATTTTTCTTTTTGCAGATCCAGCATATGATCTTTGTAATTCTGGAAGTATTATCCTAATTCTGCCTTTGTACATGCTGTTTTAAATGATAGGCCAAATAGATTTAATATTTCAAGTTCATCTTCCAGATGAAGGGTTAGGTTGGAACTGGTTTAAGTACCATTACCTGGCTCCATAGATGGGCCAGAAATTTACTAGAGTTTCTACGAGAGAAATTGTACTCTCTTTTCCTTTTCCTGAAAGAACTACGAAAATACACATCAGCATGTTCATTAGATAGTGTGGTGCTGCATGAAATTACAAGGTTTGGACATAAAGTAACTTTTTGGAAAATGTGGAAGAAAGTATTAGCTGACTCTCTGTGATTGTCCTTTTACAAAATGACTATTTTTTTTTTACAATTCTCCTCAAGATATGGAAGCTGTTTTTTACCACTTGAGCTAATTTTTTGAATTTACTTTCACTAAAAAAAGAAGGAAAGATACTAGGCTAAGCCCTGAGGCTCATCACTTTCATTTTATTTTCAGTTTTTTGGAACTCAGCCCTAATATTACCTAGTGAGGAATGTATTGCAGACAGATGGTGGCTTCTATGCCATAAGCAAGACATCAGTGATGTTCAAGACAATAGCCAACTTCATCTGTCAGATGGAGGAGTTAGGACACCTTGACATTCCAGCTAAGCTGACTTTGAGCTTAACAAAGCTACACAAGTGACTGCAATAGAGATATCACAGGCAATCACCGTTGCAGTGTGAAATAATGTCATTTTTGAAGTCACCTTGCAAGTGGTTTATTAAATGTGATTGATTACGTGATATGATAATTTCATTTAGGAAATTGTTGAGTCAGAGAAAATGATTAGCGAACAAGATAAGGAAGTAAAAAACGAATTCTTATTGGTATCATAGGAGCCACTGAATTGAGTTTTGCATGAAGTCATCCCTACATACAGATTTAGCAGTTATGAGAGTCTATGCTCTCATCCAGTCCCTTTCATTTTTTAAAGTGGATGATAGATAATAGCTTGCATCAATTATATTTCATTGTTACACTATACAGTGATAAATCACCCTAGTAATATACTGTGTTTTGGCTAAATTTTGATATATAAGTTATTTTATCATGTCTGGTTCTACTCATCATATAAGGAATGGATAGATCATGAGGCAAAACAAAATCTTAAGCCAAAATCACTTGAGAGGTGAGTAGGTTGAAACTCTAAGAGTTGTAGTAACATTTTTGTTCAGTTAAGAATTAATTAAGCCTTTAAATGACTGATATCTTACCTAATTTTGGGAGAAACGAGCTATTTTAATGAAATAACTTGAATAAACAAGATTCCCTGGGTGTAAAACTAGTATTTTTAAACATAGCTTATCACTTCTAGCTTTTGCTTTCAGTGAAGGAAAAACATAATTTTCAATATAAAATGATATTATATAACAGGTCAAGCCCAACATATGAGGCACATATTGAGAAAACAGGAGGGGACAAAAAACAGAATAATTTTTCACTACTCAATTACTTTAAAACATGAATTTACATGTTTCTAAGATAAAATTAAAATAATATTTGAAAATTTCTCAAGCCCTAAACTTCACTATTTAGGTAAATACTTTGACAATAAATTCTTGCTTTTAGCCAATCTTTGCTTTTAGATATTAGCTTCTAAAATACCTTATTTGCAAAAATATCTCCTTAACTCTGATATCAAATATGAAGATGGTATATATAAGGTATTAAATAGCCCAACTATTCATGGAAATAGTTCATTTTATACGTAAATGGAATAATTTTATACTACCTAAAATTTAGTTTAGTTTCATAAGAAAATCAGAATTGCATGTGATATAAATCTCATTGAATCATCTGATTATAAGTATCCAGAAATTCACTTATAGTATATTTCTCAAGTACCTACAATATTTAAGGCCCTGTAAGAAAGGAATGGAAAATGGTAAATCATCAAAGGGAGCTCATAATCTCAAGGATGAGTCAGGTAATTTTTCAGACTTCACAAATAATAGACTTTAAATAATGAGAAGTGGTCAGAAGTGCTGGGTAAAGACAAAGTTATCTGAGTATTCTCAAAAGAAAACACCAGATGTCTTACTTTTCTCATTGCTGAGGCAAAACACCCAAAACTTCACATTGAAGGAGGAAAATTTTATTTAGCTCACAGTTTGTTGAGGTTGCAGTACATAATCAAGTGTCTTCAAGGCAGGTTAGCATGGCAGACAGAAATCAAAGAGGAGAAACAGTTCATAGCTAGCAGAAAGTAACAAAGCAACAAAGAAAGACCATAACTTTTTCCATTCGTTTTATTTTTTTTCAGGGTATTTAGGGTAGACAGCACGCATGCTGCTAACCCTAATGTTTTTGACTCTAGAATTGCACTATGAATGCATTACATCATCACACACCCTAGATCCCGACACCTCTGGAAACCCCCCACCTATGATGGCGTGAAACTTTGGGGGCACATCTAGATACCAGCCATCACACCAGCCATGTAGTTCAGACTTTCTACCTTCTTTAGTGGAGAAGTTTAGGCATATTTTCTTATTTCTGCACTGGAAGAGAGAGGCCTATTCACAGAACTGAAGGACACTTAAGAAAGTGCATCAGTGCAGAATACCCTTTTCTCCTCTCCACTGTTACCTGATAGGGTTGTACTTGCTAACCCTTTTAGGAGACAGACAAAGTGAATAATTCTAGACAATGAAACATGAATAAAATATTGCACTATGATGTAGTGCTGTTTTTCTTTACAAAATGAATATTTAGAGGTTTTCTCTCTATATTTATATACATTTATATGATTTCAGGCACATGTATGTAGAGTTCTGCTTTACTTTTCTATCTGTTTAATAAGTAGTTGCTCACATAATAAATTATGCGTATTACTGGTAGAGAAACATTTGACATCAAGAATGTTGTAAAAATTAGGTATTAAACAAACCTTATTTTAAGACTTTGGAAAATTCATTTTATGTACTCGAGGGCTGAGGATTATAAACTAACAGAAGTATGTACTTTACAGATCTTATAAAGAAAATGAAAGGAGGGGGAACTGAAGTGTAGAAGACAGTTTGATCTAAAAAGTCGAGGATTAGAATGCCAGCTTCCCCTAGACATTCTGTGTGAATAGCAGAAAGCATTTGACTGTATCTTTCCAAACATGAGTTCCTTAAGGACTGTCTCTAGGAGAAAGTTTTCATTTCTAATGTAAGCTTCAGGATGAGAGCTTCTCTCTTTATTTCTGAAAGTGTTTGACACTCTGTTTATGTAATGATATTTTAGTGATGTTGAAACTGCTACAGTTTCACATTATACTTCTCTGTGATTAATCTTTCCTGGGCTTCAAATGGGATGAGAACCTTTCCCTGAGGGTGCAAACGGAAGTTTCTGCAGTATTCATGTAAAATACAACTTGACAACAAGATACAGCTTAGAGAATATCAAATGATTAGTCTAAAGGTTTCTTTAGGGAAGGAAACTTAAGTAAGTATTTCATGTGTAGAAAATTAAGTTTAAAGAAGCTAGACTCATATAACATAGCTACTTCTTGAGAACATGTAAGTGACATTGGGAGCACTATTAATTCATTCAAAATAAATTATTATCTCTTAGTCCTAAAGAGTTTCCTAAGAAACACATTTTTCCCTTCTTCAGACTACTTATCCATTAGCTGAAATAGATGGTAGTATAGATATAAAGGAAACCTAAAATGCTGCTTTATTATCATTTATTTAATATTTTGAAAGTAGACATTGAGGTATTTGTGGCTATAATTTTAGTAAAAGTCTTCATAATTTACTTATAAGACATTTGCTGTTTAATGATATATAGCAAACTTATTTGACTTCCCTTTTGAGTTCTTTTTTGGCTTGCTGTTATGGTTTGTGTCTAGAGGACTCCACAAAGCCTCATGCAATCACAGGCGGGGCTTTTTCAGAGGTGGCAGAATCTAGTGTGTGATTGATTCATGGTAATGCTAGGATTAAGGGTGGGTGATTATTAAATCAGTCCACTGCTTGTATTAGCACCACCCTAATCCCAGTAGACTGGGTACAATATAAGAAAGAGGTTTGTCTTTCCCTCCCTTGCTACTTTCCTACATCTGCCCACCATGAACTCTTCTTTGCTGTGAAGCCACCTTGCATTGGAGCCAGCCAATTATGGATTGAAGCGTCTGCAAACTGTGAGCTAAATAAACTTTTCCTCTCTAAAATTTGGGCACTGATTATTTTTTCTCCACAAGGAGAATAGTAACTAAGAGACTTTCATTGATTTAACATCTCATAAATTCCAGTATGTGACAGTGGAGTGGCAAAAATGAACAAAATGTGACCATTCACTTGAATAGTGTGGGCTAGTTGGAGGCACATTTTCATTACTGGGGGATTTTAGTGCAAGACAGGAAGTCCATGCTGTATATTTATTTGAGAATGTGTTCTTCACTGCATAGAGTCTGAGGTATATTCATGTTTCTGGATCTTTATTGTATTGTAATATGGACTGGAATTTCACACAGTGGCACTTACATAATCCGAAAAACAAATGATAAAAGAGGAATCAGATTTGATGCAGAGTAATGGTGTTCAAATTTATACCTAAAGTTATGTCTCTTTTTATATGCATTTAGACTGATTGTCATCTGACCTTTTCTGAAAATGTTTATAATCAAAACAGTACATGATGAAATAGCAACTTATATTTATTCTTGTATACAAAATATTAATAAGTATTCCTGGCATGACATTAGCATTATTGAATGAAAGATTTTGAAATAGTGCAATATAGAATTCTGGTGCTTCCATACTTGTCTAAAGTTTTTAAATCTCTGCTTTGAGCAAATTGTCATTTATATCTTCCAAAGAACACATTACCTCTGCTGTGTGAAAAACCCAGATGATCTGCACTGTCAGATTTTATTATTATTGTGACAGATATTTTAGTATATAAATCTTAAACTAATGAAAAAATGTCATTTCTTTTTGCATCTAAGTATTCAAAGTGCATCAACTATTTGATTTGATGGACATTCTTTAGAAGGCTTGTGAGAAATTACATATTAAAAATCCTTCGCATACGAAACTCTTATCATTTATATCCACCTCCAATGTGGGTAAACTAATTTTAAACCACTTTTGAGATTAGACTTAAAGAAATTTACCTGTATAAACAGGGCATTAAAAATGTCAACCAATATTTCTGTGCATCTTCTCCTCTACCAATGTGTTTCATTTTATTGTTTTAATTTTAAAAACAGAAAAGCAACGTATAAACTTTAAAAGCTGCAGTGGCATCTTATACATCTTTGAAGCAATCAGTGTAAGAGTATATAATATGTGAACTAATGAATAATCAAGTCTTCAGTCAGCTCACATTTTAGGATTTTTTTTTTTTTTTTTGGTGGCACTGGGAACCGAACCTAAGATCTTCACAAAGATCACATCCTCAAAATACAAAGTTTATAAGATCACCTGTTTATTTATTATGGTACAGGTTCACAGGTGCCTTTTCAGATTCTGATTCAAGACTCCAGTGGAAGTTGCCCTAGACAATCCTACCACAGGTCATTCAAGCAATATATTTAAACAAAGGGCAGCATGAGATATTCAAATTCATTATTGTGTGAGTAGCTGTAGCCTGAGTGTATATGAAATTGAACTTAATTGGTTGATAAACAGTATATTTTTAATACATACCTTCTCTTTAAAAAGAAGTTTACTATTACAATGGTTTTTAAAAGGAAAATATTGACCAATATAAATATCTGGAAATCAAAAATATTCATTTTCATTTTTCAAAGAAATTTTCCAAAACCTTTCAGTCACATTATATGTCAGAATGTTGTGATATCACTGCTCTGAACTAGCCTAGTGTAATTGTATTTAGACTACTCTCTCATCAAATATTATTATGAGTTTTTATTTCCCTGGAATTAGTTGCAAGTAAGTAGTAATTTTCTTAATTAAGTCACAGACAAAGAATTTTTGGCAATATAATAAGAAGTATAATTATCTCCTTCAGAGAACACCTAGTATGGGTTTATTTTCATTAAAAATGTAAAAGTCACAAGATATTCTTCTGATCTTTCAAAACACTGCAGAAGGATGAACACTTGGACAACAAATTTGAAGGACTGTGGGAAGCATTTTTATTTTTGTAATAGTTTCAAGTGATATTAATACTGTGCAATGTGCATCTTCTCATGTTAATTTAATTACTTTATAAACACTTTTATTGAGATTCACCAAGAAAATAACTTTTTTGATGCTAAGAAAGCTTCAAATTTAGTTGAATGTCACAGTGAGTTTCAAGTAATATTAGTCCATGGAGCTGTCCCTCTAATCAGTGGTTTCAGGATATATAGGAAACGTTGCCTATAGTACTTTATACATATTTCTCAATACAATCCCTTTTTCCTTTCATACCTACTAATTCCACATGAAAACCCATTATGGCTTATAGTTTCTCTGTGGAAAAACTCACTTCAGTTAATTCTTTTGGAACCTAAAGGCACAAGCCTATTCTACACCTTATTCAGTACATACTTAAATGATTGAGCATTTGAGCTGGAACTATGAAAGAATATGACGGACATTTCTTTTGTAAAAATCGCTTTAAGCTCTTAAACAATGCAAATAGAGAAAATCATTATTGAAGAATTAATTGCTTACAATCTCTTATCCATCTCTCTTGTGTAAATCAAGTCCAGCTGATTCAATTTCACACTAGATATCCTCTTTTTCTCTTTTAATACCATAGTTCTCAATTGCTATTTCTCATTTGAAACACGGAAGTCTCCTTGGATATAGCTTCTGTGTCTGCATCTTATTTCCATGTAAATCTACCTACAGATGTTACATATAGTGTAAATCCATGTGTAAATTCCCATTTAAATGTTTTAATGCCTTTTCCTTGTATGAAGAATAAAATATTTCCCTGATATTTCATTCAAACTTCTCTTGATATCATTCCAATCAACTCTTCTCGTTTTGCTACTATTAAGTTCAGAGTCATATATTCATATTTTGTTACACCTCAGTAAGTCAGATGTTCAACAGATATTCAACAACCCAATAGGCACATCATCAAGGTGGTTATTCAATGCCTCTCATTTTTGCTACAAACTGTACCCTTTTCTCTATCGTAGTTACCCATGAGATTCAAAAGAAAAATTCCTTGGATAAGGAATAAGAATTTAAACAAAATTTGACACTGACCAGTGAGTAAGAGATAGAAGCCAAGTCTGAGCAATCTTTTAATGAAAGAAAAATAAACTTTCAAACTCTTGGAAACCATGTGAATGGGACAGTAAGACTTAAAACAGTATGCTGAAGTAGACACGCAAAAAAAAAAAAAAAAGAAGTACAAGTGACAGTAAGAAGCAGCATTTTGGAATCTGTTTCCAGTATTCTGAAGCTTTGCTTGTCATGAATACATCCTCACAAATATACCTAGTTCTTATGTCAGTCTCAGAATTTTAGGCCCCAAAAATCAAGACTTCTATAATATGCTTAACTACACATATGCACATATACATAAAATGTATATAAATTTTCCTGTGTTAGGTATGTCTGTTTCTTTCTGCCTTTTTTGCCAAAATGTTATTCATCATTTAAAACCTACTTTTTGCTTAATTCCCATACTAACTTACCATTTACAGTTACTGTATCATAATATAAATAATGTTATAACATATACCCCTGTGTTACATACATTTTAGACCACAACTATGTCAAAGTTACTATTTATAATTTAATGCTTGGACCTCAGAGGATGTTTTAAGCATGAGAGGTTTTCATAACAACACTTTCAATTACCGAACAAATGTTACTCCATAAACTCACTTATTTCCTTTGCAGACATAAATCTCCTGGTAGGAAAACTAGCTCAAAACAAACATCACAGTAACCATGAGGATCGTCTCCTGGGGAGTAGATTCACTTTCCTGTTGTTATCTCAGTAAATGTCTCAGCCCCAGGGTGATACAGCTTTGATTATCTATTGTAACCCCCTAGGAATGGTGAGAAATCACATCCAGAATGTTGGGATAAATATGAGAAAAATCAAAGGCAGCTTTTTGATCCTAAACATTATGGTGAGTGAGGGAGTCTGTTGGCTGAACAAAACACCCAACTGCATTAAGTATCCCTAGGGAATAAATTGCTATCATATAACACCTTTAGACTATGTGCTAGTGCAAAAGGATGAAAGCTGGTAGATGTTATTAAATTGATAGATAAATAGTTGTTAAATATGCTTACCAACAGTAAAGGTCATCTGTAGTTACTGTCATTGATATTTTACATCTGAATAGATTTTCAACAGTTTACGATGTGCATCAAGCAAAACCATGACTCATTTGAATAAATCAAATTATTTATATAGTATCTAAAATAGTGGCTCAGTTTCTAAACAGCTCCTCAGATAGCACTTGCCAGGTTAGGGACACATGTTGACTCCATGTGACTGTGACTTGATAACAGGGAAGAAGTCATAATCTTCAAAGTACATGTTTTTGTGTTTTTTCTTACAGTGAAATCCATCAACTGTCTGTCTAGCCAATAATTTTGTTTATTGCAAGGGTTATGTAAGAAAGAGTAACAAGCATGATAGGCAAGAAATGCAAAAGAGAAACATCATTTTGACTACTCATTACATGCCACACAATGGATTAATTTTTTGTACACATTTCATTTACAACTTTGCAAAAACATCTTATTAGGTAGTGTTTCATCATATTTGAGGTAATAGTACTAAGTATCTACTACATTACATAGTTTGCCTCAGTTCTGCCCAGCTTTTTGCAATGGTCCAAGTATTACACTGAGGATTCTTTCCACTTGGTGAACTGAAGAAGCCTCTTCCTAAATCTTACTTTAGTAACCTCCTTATATATACAAGCTGAGGCTCTGGGCCACAGTTAGGTTTTGGCCTAAGCACTATATTAATTTGATAGGTAAATAGAAAGTTTTTAGCACCTTCCCACAAGATAAGAACAAAACAGCATTCTGAAATCTGTTCCTATTATTATGTGATTATAAAAAGTTTCTTGAGAAAAAGGAAAGTTTTGGTAATGTTCTTCACGTGATGGATATGGTGTGTAGTGATGTAGTTAAATGATATTAAAGTTTCTAAAATGAGTAAAGAATCTGGTGACTCAAAGTGCAAGACATCAGATTTATATTTTATATCACTTATTTTCTGGGATACTATTATTTTAGACAAGGCGCACTTTTAAAATAACAGACTTTCCCCAATGCAAAAAGAAAGTGGATATTTTTAAAAAGACTAATAAATTAGTGAAAGTAATAAATGAGGAAAGGAATTATGAGACACATTGAGAAAAATATGATGTTCCATAAAAGCAGAGTAGGCAACATTTAACATCGGGAGGCACCCAGAAAAGACCATAGATGCAGACTCCAGGAAATAGAGAACAAGTACTGAGATATGAAAAAGAAAACAGGGAATTAATTAAAAGGAGACATGCACAATGTTTAACACTCCAACAGGTACAATTTAAACATATCCCTGTTAAAGTATTCATTTACAATACCAGTATATCATTTTCTAAATTAAAAAAGCAATAATAATAATAATAATAAACATAAAGTTGGGTTTTGTTTTTCTGGCAATCTGTCTGTACAAATACATTTAACATCTCAAAACAAAATTCTTAAAGTATTTGACATAAAATTTGTGTCTTTGCTACTTTTTCCTTGTTGCTGCAACAAAATGCCCCACATCCAAAGCTAAAGAGGAAAAGGTTTATTTGGCTCACAGTTTATGTAAGTGCCACGCACCAACCGCTTGCGCCACGGGAGCTCCCTGGATAACAGTTTGTAGAGTTTTCAGTCCATAACTGACTGGCTCTGAGACTAGCACATGGTAGGGGAACAACAATTCATGGCCACAGAATCTGATAGCAAAAGCCACCAGAGAAAGAGAGGCCTCTTTCCATCCCTTATGTTGTATCCAATCTATTTTGATTATGTTGGTGCCAATCCAGACAGCAAAAGCCATCAGAGAAAGAGAATCCTCTTTTTGTCCCTTATATTGCATCCAGTCTACTTTGATTATGTTGGTGCCAATCTAATCGGTGGCCTAATCCAGCAATCACCTACCCTTAATTGCAGCACCCTTAATCCCAGCATTGCACCTTGAATCAATCACACATTCTAAATTCAGCCACCTGCTAAAAACTGACAGCATGAGGCTTTGGAGGAACATCTAGAAATGAGCCATAACAATTAGAAAATGCTTTTAATGTAAAGAATTGAGATAACAAAGAAATCTAATTCATAGTGTTAAGTGCAGGGTCAGGGATTTAGCTCAGTGGCTTAAGCAACTGCCTGGCAAGCACGAGGTCATGAGTTCGAACCCCAGTACCAAAAAAAAAAAAAAAAAAAAAAGCATAGTGTCAAGTTCAGAAGACTAAGATGAACAAGTAGTCCCGAATCTGGTCTCTATTCGACAGCATCTGCTGGCATGCTCATGATATAGGAAATGGTAATACAGAGCCTAGGTACTGCCAAGAAGCATAAGATATACTGTTTCAATCACCTTTCTGTCACTTTGGTGTAATACCTAGAACAAATGACAAAAGGAATGACAAGCTAGTTTTTCTCATGGTTTCAGAAGTTTTAGTCCCTGGTTGATTTGGCTCTGTTACTGTGGGCACACGGCAGAGATGAACACCATAGTTGTTAGTATGTGATAGAATAAAACTGCTCACATTTTGGTGGGCAATAAATAAAGCAGAAGGTGCTGAGGTGACAGAAGACCATTCAAGGGCCTTGAAAAGCTAAACTTTCTTCCACTACTCTCCCATCCTACTGTTAAATGAGCCATATGATTATGACCAAGCCTTTCACACATAAAACCTTGGAGCCCTCTCGAGATGCAATCTACACTATCAGTGTCTGAATTAGGAATAATAAAGAGGCACACAGCCCAGACCACCCCAGTCAGTGGAGCCCTGGTGACCCATCAAGGCACTGGCAGTGGTAGGGGCATCTGCACATCATGAGACTGCATCGGATGGGGATTTCTGGAAATCACCAAGGCCTGGGCATGGGCACACATACCAGGAGTTGGTAAGTGAGATGAACCAGAGTCATGATTTGGCATACAGGCAGAATAGAAAGGGGCAGTTGGGGCTGCCATTCTTTCCTTTCATATATGTATCTATATCCAATCTATATCTACATCTATATCATCTATCTATATCTATCATCTATCTATCTATCTATCATCTATCTATCTATAGAGAGAGATCAAAGGGTTGGGAAGAACTCCAGCAATAGAGTACTTACCCCAGCCTCCACATGTAGAAGTCAGGATCAACCCTATATCCAGCAAATCCCATAGCAAAATTGGCTGGAGTGTACAGCACACTTATGGGATTAGACTCAGACCTGCCACAGAATGGTGAATAACAGAGAAATGTTACTTCACTTATTTTTGGATGTTCATTTGATTCGTTTTCCTTTTTCTGTCTAGTTGATGTCTTTATTCAGTTTAGTTTGGTCTTGGTCCTCCAATTTCCTAAAACTTGAGTGATCAATCTATGCCCTACAGCCGTGTCATACTATATTGGATCTCATCCATTTCTTTATCTTGATCTCTAGGCCTTCTAATTCCCTATCCCCACAACAGAGTAGAATCACTTCCCTAAAGGTAAAAATCATTGCATACAAGTTCCTAGTATATGATGGATTCTGCTATATAACTGTAGAGTTTTCTCCTGTGGTTAAATGTATCAGACTAATAGTTACCAGAGAGTGTCAGTAGCCAGGTTGTGCTCAAGATTATTGTTATTAACTATACCATTTTAACCAGGATACCATACCTGCTATAATCAGTTTTCCTCTCCAGTTTGATAACATTGTGATTGTATGAGATCATTACCATCACCATAACCCAGTACCAAAGCACTGGGTACTGAGCCAAATAGGTAAAAACTTATCATCATCGACACAAGGGAAAGGCAGGTTCTTCAGATAGACAAAAAGACCAAGAACTACCTACATCTATGTGACATCCCTGAAGAAGATCCATTTCCAAGAAAGCCTCAGTACTAGGGGTAAAGCTACCTATCATAAGAAATCAATAAGCATCGTCACAGAAAAAAATACAAAAAGATGAAAACAGAAAATGACAAAACACAGATGCAAAATGCAACCCCAGATATCCAGCCCACTCAGCGTAAGTCCAGAGCACAATAAGATGGAGGAAATTAGAAGCCACCCACTGGAACTTTCTGAAATGATAGCAACAGAAGTCAAAAAACAAGTGGAAGAGGCTTTAGAGAAAATAAACTCATGGTACAAAAAGAAATGATAATCAAAATGAATGACATTAAAGAATTCACAGAAAAAAATAGGGAACTCAAGAAAACAATGGAAAACATGAATGCCCAACATAGGGTAAAAATAGAATCTATGAAACAGATACAAACAGGAATCTAGGAGATTAAAAACTCCTTTGAAAGTATATGTAACAGATTGAATGAAGATGAGGACATAATATCATGAAAACAGAGATATCTTAAAAATATAAAGACAGTATTAAAAACCAATCCACCAGCTACAAGATGAAGCAACAAACAACATAATATTGACTGGAGTAAGGGAGAAACCTGAAAACAATGCAAAAGACATAAGAGAAAAAAACTCTTTATAGAAATAATGGCAGAAAACTTCCAAATCATGTATAATGAATTTGATGTGCAAATAAATGAATCATATAGAACTTCAAATAGCAAAATTTAAAAGTATCTACAATTAAATTATAATGCTGGTAAACCTACCAGAACTTATGGGACACAATGAAAGCAATCCTACAAGAGAAATTTATAGCAATGAACTATCACATCAGGAAAACAGAATAAGCACAAAGAAATGACCTAATATTATACCTTGAACTTTTAGAAAAAGAAGAACAAATCAAACCAAATCTCATACAAGGGAGGAAATCATAAGGATACAGAAGACATTAATGCAATTGGGACTAAAATAAATACAAATGCCTAATAAATCAAAAAGTTGGTTCTTGAAAAAAATAAAATTGATAAAAAGTTAGCTAACCTAATCAAAAAGAGGAAAGAAAAAACACAAATTCAAGCCATTAAGAATGAATGGGAGTAATCACAATAGATCCCACCAAATTCCAAAAGATCATCAGTGCCTACTATGAGAAACTGTATTCTAATAATAAGAAAAACACAGAAGAAATACATAGATTCCTAGACACATTTGAATTGCCAAAGCTAAATGAAGAAGACATAACATTTCTAAATAAGTCGATATCAGACAATGAAATTAAAAATTTAATTTAAACTTTACCAACAAAGAAAAGCCAAGGCCTGGGTGGTTTTGCTGTTGCATTCTACAAGACATTTAGAGAAGAACTAATGCTGAGATTCTTTAGGGAAATTGAAAGGGAATCAATAGTTCCAAAATCATTCTGGGAAGCAAATATTACCCTGACTTTAAAACCAGAGAAGAATCCAACCACAAAAGAAAACTACAGTCAAATATTACTAATGAACATAGATGCAAAAATCCTCAATAAGACACTTGCAAATGGAATGCAACAAATTATCAAGATTATACATCATGACCAAGTAGAATTGATCTCAGAGATACAGGGATGGTTCAACATATGCAAATCAATAAATATAATACACTGTACTAATAGAACACAAGATAAAAGTCACATGATCATCTCAATAGATGCAGAAAAAGCATTTTACAAAGTCCAACACCCATGCATGATAAATACCTTACAGAAAATAAGAGTAGATATTTTTACCTCAATCTGACAGGAGGCATTTATAACAAAAAAACCCCAGATAATATCATACTAAATCATCAAAAACTGAAAGTTTTCACTATAAAATCAGGAGCAAGACAAGGATGTCCACATTTACACTCTGAAAGTATTAACCAGAGCAATTAGACAAGAAAGATAATATAGCTCTGAAAGTATTAACCAGAGCAATTAGACAAGACAGATAAACTGCAAAAAATTGAAAAAAAAATCAGGCTTCCTAAATTCAAAGACACAATTCAACAACGAGCCTCTGGGATAAATATACACTTCTCAGATAAAGAAATACAAATGGAAAATAATATGTGAAAAAATGTTCAACATAATTGGTCAGCTGTAAGATTCAAGTTAAAACAAAATTGAGATTCCATCTCATCCCAGAAAGGACGGTTATCATCAAGACATCAACCAGTAACAAATCCTGTAGGGGAAGTAGAGCAAAAGGAACTATTTTCCACTGTTGGTGGGGGTGTAGACTGGTGCAACCACTGTGGAAATCAGTGTGGAGAACCCTTAAGAACCTAAGATTAGAGATCCCATTTGACCCCTTCTGGGTATCTTGTCAGAAGAATTAAAAACATCATGTTATAGAGACATATGTGTACCCATCTTTATAGCAGCATACTTTGCAATAATTAAGTCTTGGAAACAGCCCAAATGCCTATCAACTTAGGAATGTATAACAAACAACATGACTTTTAAAATATAATTTATTACTACTGAGCCATAGGTAATGGATGTAGCTGAAGATCATATTCATGAGTGAAATAAATGAGACCAACATGTGTAAGCATCCTATTGACTCACTAGTGTGAGAAACTGAGCAAGCAAATAAGGAAATAAGGTCTAAAATGTACAATGGATATTGAGAAAATGGAATTGGAGAAAGGGAAAAGGAAGGGAAAGTGAAATACTGTATAAGATAGTTACACATCTAGTTTCTAAAAGTTCCTTGAGAGGAAAGTTTTATTTCAATGCTATTCATGTCATCTTATACTCTAATTACATTGAAGATATCTTGTAGAATTCAACAGCAAAACCACCCGGGCCTTGGCTTTTCTTTGTTGGTAAAGTTTAAATTAAATTTTTAATTTCATTGTCTGATATCAACTTATTTAGAAATGTTGTGTCTTCTTCATTTAGCTTTGGCAATTCAAATGTGTCTAGGAATCAATGTATTTCTTCTCTGTTTTTCTTATGATTAGAATACAGTTTCTCATAGTAGGCACTGATGATCTTTTGGATTATAATGATTATATTCAACTTTTCCAGTAAAAATTACAGAATAGAAGGTAAATATTACCAAATTAATACATGGAATTAAAAGGGCACATAACTGGAAATTTTTTTTTTGAAATCAGAATTATAGAATTAGCTTACAAAACTGTACTATTGTTAACTTCCAGTTTTTCATGATATTTAAGCTTAAAAATAGAAAATGCTTTTCAGTAATGTAGTGAAATTCATGGATTAAAATGGACATTTCATTCATTCATTCATACATTCATTCATTTATCTATCCATTTAATAGACGTAGAGTGAATGCTTCTTTTGTGTTGGGTGGTATTTAGTTGCTTTCATAACTTTCAAATCAAATCAGCAAAATATTCACTTCTCATGGAATTTAGCTCTATAAAATGTGATTGGGTTCTGGGGTACCAGGGATTCTTTCAAGGATCCTCTTTTCCTGAACATAGAGTTGCACAGAGTAAGAAAAGAGGTAGTGAGGTTTCACATTTATTAATGGTTGGCAAAGAAACATTTTCTCCAGAGCTAGTGAAGGCCAATTAAAAATAAAGAGGCACACTCTATGGTGTGTAAGCAAACCACCATGAAAGACAGAGCACAGCGGCCAAGACTTTGTGGTGGCCACTCTTTATTTCCCACTCCCACAGCTGATGTCAGATCTACGCTGTCTGGAGTTCTGTGAAGAATTCAAGAGCGTATTCTTTGATTGCTCTCAGGGGCAGAGTTCATGAGCGTGTTCTGGATCTCACTGTACCCTAATTTCCAGCTTCAAAAACACTAAGTCATAATACTTACAACCATACTATGTGTGCATCAGACATTCTTCAAAGCATTTTACACAAGGCCAGTTGTTTAGTATGGAAGTTTTGCCTTTTAGAGCAGAACCAGAATTTGTCAATGTGAGTACTAAATATATTGAAGGTGATATTGAGAATATGGGCTTTCCCCAGTCTCCATCTAGAAGGAGGTACTTTCAAAGCTGCCTAATTCCTAACATATTCCACTACTTGTGTCATTTTCAGACTTAGATACACTAGAATTGTTGGTAAAATGAAGCTTTATGAATTTTTTTAGTACTGGGGATTCAATGCCTTTATCTTTTTCAATTAAAAAAAAGTGACACAGAGTCTTTCTAAATGGCAAAATTACCTTTTCTGGGCTCAAACATCTGAATCTTTCGCCTCAGCCTCCCATAATGCTGGGATTACAGGTATGTACCATTGCATCTTGCAAGTTTTGCAATTTAACTGTCCTAGTCCAATCAATTTCCTTATAATATTGTATATTAACACCAAACTACTGTAAGAAATAAACACCATGTGTCAGTGACTCAGTGGAACAGAGATTTATTTTTCAGCAATGCTTTCTGTTTACCACATGGGTATCTCTGTGTGGTCAGTTATCCAGAGATGATTAACGAAGGCTCTATCACTGGAAGCATATAGCTTCCTCAATTAATTTGGTAGAAAAAGAGACATTTTGGAGACTTTTATGTAAGATTTTTTGATGCTTCATTTTGTAAAGGACTCAAGTTTTTTCAGCGTATATTTAATAAGGCACAACTAACATAGACTAGAATACTAAAAAATTTAAAATTAAAGTGGAGCAATAAGAGTATTTAGTGAGCATAGAATAGTGTTCCTGCCCAATATGTAAGTGAGGAAATGTTGAAGAAATTGAAATTCAAAGGCAGAAAATTTGATAATTCCAAGGGCCTTGTAAGTAATAAAAACAATTGTTAGTAGGTCTCAACTCTCTTCACTCACCATTCAAAAAGCAATACTCAGGAGGTAGGAGTTGGTGGGAAAGAAATCTAGTTTTTTCAATGGCTGGCCTTGAGAAAATGGAGAGACTCTTGTCCTGAAAGCTTCATTTTCGGGAACTAAGACAGCAGGGTCTTTTTATGAGGAGGGGAAGGGAGTATAGAGCAGGGGCACAGATGGGGTCTATGCTGGATGAAGTCCCTATCTTCTATGTCTCCTCCCACATTTGGCTGGAAGGTTACAATCTGTCTTGTTTTCCAGGGGCTAGCTACAAGCATATCACTTTTCTGGAAGTTAAGCATCACAGCAATTTGCATGCTTTGACTAAGTTGCTGCACGGGATTAAATAATAAGGAGGGGTGTTATACATTATAATGTTATCTGAAGGTCACCAGATGTTCTGAATTCTCTAAATTTAAAAATGGAGGATATAACAGAAAACATGTTAATCACAGAGGTGCAGTTTTTCTTTAGAATGGAGAATGCCTGGAAAAAGGAAGAGAAGCAAAATTATTTCTGCCAAGGACAACTCCCAAAATATTGACTCTCCTTACAGAATGAAGCAGTAGCAAAGGCTTGTGCTAAGCCAATGGTCACAGGGAAGGATAAATATTGGGGATAGATTCTGAGAGCTTCTGTGTGATGCAAGTAGCCACTGAACTACCTGATGGAAGGTGGAAATCCCTTGCCAAGCCAGAGACATTCCATGACACATTTCATAAACAAACAAACAAACAAACAAACAATCAAATGAAAAACAACCTTGCCATCTATATCCGATGAAGTGCCCAGAACCAATGAAGTAACAGAAGCCCTACATGACCCTCAGATTAATTTTCAGACTCTTTCAGTTTCTGTGACTTCTGCAGTTTGGGCCCCGAAGTGCATCAAGATGCATTTATGGGAAGGAAAATGGTGGACATAGATATGAACAGTCTAGATTGCCCTTTAAGGAAGATCCCTGCAGTCTCCAGATGCCAGGTTTTTGTCCTTAACTAAATAGAACTGCTTTTCTCAAGAGCATGTCCTATCCAAAATGATCCATGTGTGATGATTTATGATGATTGGGACTTAAAAAGCCATTTTAGTCTAACACAGGACACATCTGATGGGCAATTTAAACCCCGTAACCCTCTATGGAGTTTGATGTGGCTTTCTTAGCTCAACAGCCATAGTTAGACTTTTTCTTCTGCATAGTTTTGCTTTTTCTAACTTCCTTTCATAAATACTACTACCTTAAAGTTCTTAATCATTTAATTTCAGCTTCTGCTTCTAGAAAAAAACCTGTAACTTGTATTGTAAGGAATGGCTCAGAAAGGTGAAGGATACAATGGGATTGTAAAGCTGGGTCACTTTTTGCCTTGCCACTTAGTAAGCAGTAGGTGAGCTCAGATAATATCTCCAGGCTGAAGGTGGCAGCTCAGTTGTTAAACTGTCACCGATGGTAAACTGGGATGTTGTACTGTTAGAAGGGAGACATTAGCTGGTATAGCTTGTCTTTTTTTTAAAAAATACAGACAAAGAATAGTAAAGAAGATGTTGAATTTGGGAAGCCATTGCCAAGGGCCACTGCCACCTAGACAAAGATGAAAAAGTCTCTAGGAATTAGGGAGCAATTGAAAACTGAATGTCAAAGCCAGAGGGTGCCCTGCAGTTTACAAAAGGATTTCCTCCTGCAGGAAAACTAAGAAGCAGGCCCAGAACCTAATAAGAGTCACTGTATTCTAGAGTACATTATGTTAAATAAAACCAGAGATGTCTGTTAGAGAAAGATTAAGGCCCTCGTGTAATATAGATAAGAACATTGCATACATGCTCAAAGACATTTTTAATTGCCCACTATCTCTGAAACTTCCGAGATGGAAGAAGTGCTGTATTGCTCCTAATTAACACTACTTCTTTGACTTGAAGACAGCATGCTCTCATTAAGATCTGCACTCTCATCTCCATTTTCAAGTTTACAGGCAAGAGTAAGGTACACGGGGAAAACAATAAAATAAAGCTGAAAAAAAATCCCAAGTGGGTAGAAAGATGTAGGCACAATATGTGGGCATGGTTCCAGGGAACAGGCATGGAACCAGATTCTTAAACAGACTGATCAAAAGTGCTGGTTTATCTGATGAAATAAAGAAAGTTTCATTCATTTGTTTAGTTTCAAGACACCTAGAATTCCAGAAAATATTCCAAACTCACTATTAGGAGCTCCTTCAAACACAAAAAAAGTGATGGTTCATATTAAGTATGGTTAATGCTAGAATTTCTATGCCAAGTAGGAAAACAACTAAAAATAATTCCAGATATAAAAATTATATTAAACTATGGCTTTAAACTGAATACTTTTTATTGGGCTTTATGTATGTATGTATACTTGTTTTATCATTGAGTTCTTAAATTTAATTTTATATTGCAGATAGAAATAGTATATATGTATTTTGCAAATATTTCTTTCCAGCACATGCATTTTGATTTTATCAATGTGTTCCAAACAAAAGCTGTCTTCAAATATTTAAAGTTTAAAGAAATCTATATTATCACGTTTTTTCTGGTGAATCACATTCTTTGTGTTATCCCTAAAAAATACTCTCAAAATCATTTTTTTCTGTGGTTTTTTTCCAGAATGTTAACAGATTTAGATGTTAAATTTAGATCATAATCTATCTTTTTAAAATTTTTTTATCACTTTTATGTAAAAGTTTCTAATTTTTCCTAAGAAAAAAGAAATTTGACTTTTCACATTGATCTTTAATGATATATGTCACAAATTATGGTTTATATGTTTTTCCTAAATCCCTTAGGATTTTTTGTGTAAAACTGTATCATTAGCAAATAGTTTTATTTCTTATCTTTCTATATAAATTCTGTTTTTTACTTTTGACATTGGGAGAAAGCTCCATTTTTTTCTGAGATTTTTAAAAGCTAAGAATACATACTACAGTTTAACAAACGCCTTTCTCCATATCTACTGAAATTATCATTTTCTCCCTCCAGTTCTCTGTTGTAATCTAAATTGATATTTTTACAAATATTGCAACAACATATCATTTTTAAGAAAAGAGCTAATTGGTCATGATATATTACTCATAATATATTATCTGATTAAATTTATATCATTGTCCCTATTCCTGCGGGATATTAATCTATAGTAGTCTTTAATTTTTTCTGGTATTCCTATTAGTATTATCCTAGTTTATAAGTTAATTAATTGATAAGTGTTATTTCTTTTTTTTTGAAAATTTAATGTAACGTTTATATAATTTTTTTCTTTAAATATTTGGTAGTGACACTATCTTGGCATGAAGTATTCTTTCTTTGAAAGTTTTTAAATATATATAAGCTAGCCAGTCTATTCATTCAGTGAATTTGCTTAGCTTATGTTGTTGATTTACACTTTCAAATTTGTAGGCATAACAAGTGTCTCAATTTTCTCTCATTGCTGAGACAAAATACCTGATATGTTAAGGGGAAAAGGTTTATTAGACTTGCGGTTTATGCAGATTTCAATCCATAACTGGCTAACTCCAAGGCAGGTTGGTACATGCCAGAGAGGCAGGAGTTCATGGTCACAGAAGTTAACAAAAGTGACAAGGAAGCACAAGACAAGCCTCTTACTGTCCCTTGCACTGTATCCAGCCTACTGCATTTTGGGCAGTGCAAATCTGGTTAGTGGACTGATCTAGCAACCACTCATCCATAATCCCAGCATTGCCCTATAAATTAATCACACACTCTAGACTTGGTCACCTCTAAAAACAAACAACAAGAAGCTAAAAAATAAACAAACAGAAGCAAAACAAAACAACCCTATGACCACATGAGGAATTGGGGAGACATCTAGATACAAACCATAGCAACAAAGTTTTTGGATGTTAATGTAAAAGATATGGTTCTCTCTGTCTCTGTCTCTGTCTCTCTCTGTCTCTCTCTGTCTCTCTCTGTCTCTGTCTCTCTCTCTCTCTCTCTGTGAGTTTGTTGCTTGTGTACATGAATCCTATTAATTTTTGAGTGTTGACTTCCTATCCAGTTACACTGCAAAATTTGGTTATTAAGTCTAAAAATCTTTTGGTGGAGTTTTGGCGTCTCCTATGTATAGTATTATGTAATCTTCAAATACAGATAATTTAACTTCTTCCTTTCCTATCCTTATTCCTTTTTTTATTTCTGTCTCTTGTATAATTGCTCTGGCTAATGTTTCTAGAAATATTGAGTAGGAGTGGTGATAGTGTACATCCTTGTCCTGTTCCTGATTTTAGAGTGAAAGCTTTCAATTTTTGACCATTTAATATAGCATTAGCTGTTGGTTTGCCATAGATAGATTTTATCAGATTGAGGCAAAGATCATTTATTCCAATATTCTGTAGTGTTTTTCAATGAATGGGTGTTGAAATTTGTCAAATTTTTTACTGCATCTACTTAGGAAATAATCTAACCAGGGAAATAAAAGAAAATTACAGTACTCTGAAAAAGGAGATTGAAAATGGAAAGATGTACTTTGCTCATGGATAGGAAGAGCAACATAGTGAAAAGAGCCATATTCACAGAATTTGTTACACAGATTTAATGCAGCTTTTATCAAAAGATCATAAGTATACTCACAGTACTAGAGAAAACATTCCTAAAATTCATATGGAAACTTAAGAGGCCTAGAATAGCAAACACAATTGTAGGCAACAAAAGCAAGTCAGGGAACATCACAATCCCTGAACTGAAATTGTATTACAAAGCTAATGTGATAAAATCTGAATAGTACTGAGAAAAAGATAAAAAGCCAAAAAACAAACAAACAAACAAACAAAATAAAACAGACCTAAGGATCAGCAGAACAGAAGAGAAGATGCACATGCAACTCTTAAACACACTCAGCCACCAAATCTTTAAGGGACCAAGCATATTCCCTGGAAGAAAGACATCTTCTTTAACAAATGGTGCTGGAAAAACTGACTTTACACTGACAAAGGCTAGAACTAGATCCATGTCTATCAGCATGTACTAAACTAAAGTCAAAAAGGAATCAAAGATCTAAATGCTAAAGTAGAAACACTAAATCTACTGGAGGAGAAATTTGGAAGAACACATGCAATCTGAATTTTGTTCATGAAGTCTTTGCTGTTTTGTTCACGAACAAAGCCCAGATCACATGGGTTATACTACAAAGAATCAACAAATGGGCTTACATCTTAACAAAAGAAGTCACCAAAAGAGTGAAAAGACAACCCACAAAGTTGCAAAAAATTATATCCCATTTTCCTTCAAAGAAGCTATATCCAGAGCATACAAGAATTGAAAAAAGTCAGATTTCCCCAATTCCATGATCCAGTCCAAAAATGAGAACATGAGATGAATACACACTTCTCAGATGAAGAAATACAAATGGCAAATGGATATATGAAAAAATATTCAACATTATTGGTTATCTGAAAGATGCAAATTAAAACTACACAGATTTTGTCTCATCCTAGAAAGAATGGCTACCATCAAGACATCAACCATTGCAAACACTAGAGGGACTGTAGGGAAAAAGGAACCCTTCTGCATTGTTGGTGGGAGAGTAGACTGAAAATTACTGTGGAAACCAGTATAAAGGTTTTTCAGAAAACTAGGATTAGAGGTAAGATTAGAATCAGTTATTACCATTTTGGGTATCTTCTCAGAAGAATTAAAAACATCATGTAACAGAGATATATGTGCATCCATGTTAATAGCAGCACAATTTGTAATAGCTAAATGTTGGAAACAAGCCAAATGCCCATCAAACAAGGAAAGGATTTTTAAAAAGCTGTGTTTTTTTGTAAATTGAGTACTCCTCAGTCATAAAGAATGATAAAATTGAGACATTTATAGGTAAATGAGTGCTACTAAAGATCGTATTCACAATTGAAATTAATCAGACCCACATGTGTAAGCATCATATTGTCACACTAATGTGAGAAGCTGAATGAGCAAATAATATACAAAATGTACAATTAATGTTATGCATTGAGAAGAAACTGTTCAAAAGGAAAGAGAAACTGAGATGTGAGAAAGAAGAAAGGAAAGAAGGGGAAAGAAAAAAATATATACACAAAATAGTTAAGATAAATATACAGCTAGTTTCTCTGAGTTAATCAAATGTAAATGTTCGAGGTAATATTATTTGGATATTATTTCATGCTTTCTTGTACTGAAAGTATTATAAAGCTAACAACATGCATTGTATTAATTATCATTATTCTCCTATTAGACTATTTTAAAGCTCCGTGTTACCATTTTCTCTTTAAAATAAAAAGTCAAGGTTTTTGTAAGTTATAATTTTAATATTTGTAATATGTGCAGTAATTCTGTTCCTTATTTTTTTAAAATTTTATTTAAAGAGAAAAAAAACCAGAATAAAGGATAGCAACAATACAGAATTCCAAGGAAAAAAGGAAAAGAACAACAACAAAAAAACCTAAGAAATTATTACTTGACAAATTACATACTGACTTCTTGGAAACAGTTATTCAAATTACAAAGTTAAAACATGTAAAGTAGACATTCAAACAGTGAGACTCTTTACAGTTCTGTTCCACGATCTGACAAAAACAGCAATATGGTCATTCATCTTACCCACTCAAATATACATGCAATTATATCAAAAGGGTAAAATTAAACACAACAAAACAGAACAAAGCAGATAACAAGAAAGCAATGTAAGAGACATAAATTTCAAAACTAGACAATCAGAGATATTCACTCTCTATCGTATTGACTCTTGTTTTCTTCCAAATAGTTGTCCATATTGTCACATACAGGGAATTCACATGAAACAACATAGTATGGAATTGATCTGAGCAGGACAAGGAGGGTATTTCAGGTCTTCAAGACCAGAAAATAGGGAAGCCTAGAATGTTTGTCATAGTGTCTTTCTTTCTCCTCAAAACAGCTGTCCATACCTTCATGTGTGTTGAACTTAAACAACAACAACAACAACAAAAATCTAAAATCACTTTGAACAAAGAGTGACAGTTTTGCTGAATTTCACATCATGACAATATGGAATCAGCACTGGGTACTGTAGTGTCTCTTTTTCTTCAAAGTAGTTGTTCATTTCAACATGTGTTATATAGTTGGTTCTCGTAAACTGTTTATAAGCTCTACACATGCATGAGTCTCTACATGTATATCTATCATTTCTGTATTAGAGGGAAAAACAAATAAAGCAAGATAAATCAGAACAATTCCTACAAAAGCATGAAGCAAAAAAGTCACATAAAACCTCAATACAAGGTGATCTACAATGGTTACCATGATGTCTCAGCAGTATATAACAACATTAATAAAAATGAAGCATTGAGGACATTATAAGACTTAAAAAGCAAGTAATGATCAAACCAGAGTGGGTATCTAAGTGAATCTTGTCATCTTCAGTGTAGTTGCCTGTACTCTTCGACTTGATGCTATCAATCATAAGAGATTTAAATAAAATCAATGAATACAAGTAGCAATCTAAAAAAACAGATTCAAATAAGATCAGTCATAATAAGACAGTATAAGTTATAAAGGGCTTCAGATTAAGTTGATAGGAAATTAGGGATGATTACCATAATATGTCCTCTTATTTTTGGGATAGCTGACCATGTCCTCAAGTCTAGTGTAAGTAGACAAAGTGGAACAGCATGTAATCCATCTAAGCAGAGTGATGAGAATAATGTAAATTTTAGATTTTGTTACCCATTTAACAATATCCTCTGTCTCCCTTTTTTAGACAATTCCTCCCCTTTCACTCCCATAGGGAGCACTGCTTATTTTGGGTCCCACTGCCTCCCTATATAGAGCATCTCAATGGACTCTATCTCCTGATCTAATCTGCCTGTGTTTCTCTCTGTTAATATTTCAAGGCCCTCTATAGTAGAGGTTATAGCCAATCTTCTCTGCCTTATTTCTGCTATTCTGTTTTTCTGCCATTGGTTGTCTATTTTTCTGTTCCACTCTACTGTCCACCCTGTTCACTGAGGCCTCTCTGCCACTGTTCCTGAAATGCTCATATTTTTTTTTCTTTCTCTAAAATGTCCTTCAGTATTTTTTGTAGGGTTGGACTGGTGGTCACAAATTCTCCTAGTTCCTCTTTGTCGTGGAAGCATCATGCTTCTCCATTAATTTCTAGAGAGAGTTTTGCAGGATACATCAATCTGGGCTGGAGGTTGTTCTCCTTCAGGGCTTGAATTACTTCACTCCAAGTTCTTCTTGACCTGATGGTCTGTGTCAAGAAGTCTGCTGTGATTTTGATGGGTTTTCCTTTATAGGTGATCTGTTTCTTTTCTCTGATGGCTTTTAATATTCTGTTCTTCATATTGAATTTCTGGGATCTTGATTATTATGTGTCTAGGTATAGCTCTGTTTTGGTTGTAGGTGGCTGGAGTTCTGTATGCTTCATACATCTGCATATCATTTACTTTTTCTATGCTTGGGAAATTTTCCTTAATGATTTCTGTGAGTAGCCTTTGCAATTCCTCTGCTTTGACTCCTGCTTCTTCATTCACATGCTTTATTTTTAAGTTATAGATCCTCTTGTCATCCTCTAGCCTTCCAATTTTTACTGCCTGCTCCCTTGTTATTTTTAAGAGACCTTCCCATTCATGATCACAAATTGCAAGCCTGTGTTTAATTTTTGATAGTCTATCTTTGGTTTCTTTCAAGCAGTTTTGCAAGCTTTCTATGGAGTATTTAGTTTCCTGATAATCTCTTTGAATCAGCTTCATGAATTCTAGGGTTTTTTCGTATTCTTCATTAAACATTTCTCTCCTTTTGTGTTCCTTCATTCTTCTGTCTGTGTCTTCTTGAGAGGTGCCCAGCATTTCTTTTATTAATATACTTATCTCTTGTTTAATTTGAATTAATATTTCAGTTTTGGTCCCTCTTATGAGGTCCCAAAGATATCTCTTTATGTCCGCTAATGCTGTGTTTGACGTTGCATGTTTGCTGCCTTCAATCTCTTTTGTATTTGCCACTCCTGGATCAATATTCCCAGGGTTGGGGCAGGGTTTTTTTTCTTAATTGTCCCTCTCGTCATGTTTTTGGTTCCTTCCATACAAGTGTATAGTGCAATTCCCAGCCCCTTTTCTTGGTGGTTAAAGTTCCTTTAGAGTGTGCAGTCTAGGAGCTTCTGACCTCCGCCTGGCCACTATCAGAGATTGAAGTTCAAGCAAGAGTAGTGTGCGCTGGCTCCTCCCCTTGGGCAAGTCAACCTTTGCAAGTCTTCACTGCGTCAGTGTGTGCCGAGCTCAGGAAATTAATTTGTAGCGATCCACTGGGTCCCAGCCAGGGGCACGGCCCAGTCCAAGCAGATTCCACCAATCTGCTTGGTGAGGGGAGCAACCAACTGAAGCCACTTCCTTATGGAGTCAGGGCTGTCCTGCCCAAATCCAACATGTCATCCAATCAGTTGCCCCTTTCCTGTGGGAGGGTGTTATTCCCATCACTCACTGCATTTTGATGCTGGTCTCTGAGAACTTCTGGGCTCCCTACCTCCTACTTCAGCTTGGCTGCAGTGCAAATTCACAGTGCCTCTGAGTGGGTCACGTGCAGGGCCAGGTTGGGTGAGCTGCACGCAGGGATGTTCAGCTCCAAGTTCTGGCTGCTCAAGCCAGTCACATAGGTGCGGTTCAGTTGTCAGGTTTGTCCTGGGCAGGAATTCAGGCGGCTCGAGGAGGGCGCAGTGCTCGCTGATCTTATCTTCACTAATAGTAGCCCCAGGACCTAATATTCAAGCATTTTTTTCCCTTTAGTTTCTTCTTGGGTTGAGAGAGTCCATTTCTCTCTGTTTGGGTCTCTCCAGGGTTTTCTATTCTGGCATTTGAGCTGTCTCTCTCAGAGAGGGTCCCTCTCCTGCTACCTACCGGTCCACCATCTTTGGAAACCTCTGTTCCTTATTTTTAAAAAATATTTTTGCAAAGTCCTAGTTTTCAATGTCATTGACTTAATTGTCTAGTTTTATAGTCATTATCTGTTCACTTACCTTGTTTTTTCTATTATGTATGAATTTATTTACTTTCCTTTTTAAATTTATTATTAAATAACTGTAATTCCTACAACACAGGAACTTGTTTATTTCCTAATGGAAGGATGATATCGCTATAAAATACATTTTAAGCACTGTTTTCTTTGTTTTGAAAAAATTCTGACTATTGTGCTTTATATTCTTTTAATCTTAATAGTTTAATAGATTTGAAAATTAGACTTTTTTCTCACATTGGTTGCAGCTATAATAAATTTGAAATGTATTCTGCTGACACCAAATTTTGGTCTTTTTCTCAGTGGCTTACATTTTATTCCTTAGGGTCTCTGTGGGTGTCCATTATTTCTTGTGCTGTGGCTGCTCCCCTCTGCAGACTTGGTTGACCAAGGAGTCGCTCTTCAATCTCTTTCCCACCATCACTACTTCTTACAGCCACCCAGCTGTTCATGGAGAAGTCTGGAAATGGATGCTGTTTCCCGTTGATGTACATCGTGTGGAGATTCTCTGCTGTGTCAGTAGCTCATGCTCTACATTGAACAGTTTCTTACAGACTTCACCTCTTCTTACCTGCTTGACCTGAGGTGCTGTCTTTCTCCTGATTCTTCAGATGTGTTAGTATTCATGCTCTTTTTCTCCTGAAAGAACCCCTCCTGCCTTAGACTCCTTGCTAACTTGGACTTCAGTTCCCTGACAGGCTCAATAGAGATTAATATTTTGTCTTAGAATCACTATGTGGCCCTAATATTATTTTGCAGTTTAATGTTTATAATGTACCTTTTTAAGCAAAAGCCATAAGTTAACTTTATAAAATGAAAGCAGTTATTTTAGTTTTTTTCTAGTATTATTCTGTTTTCTAGAATTTAGCTAAACTAGATTAATTCCTTAATCAATTTTCAAAGTAGAACAATTAAACTTTCTAGTTTTTAATTTTTCTTTAATATTTCATTTATATAATCTTTATGATTGTGGCTTATAAATCCTATGAAATATTTGATTCACTTGAATTTCCAAATTTTTACCATCATAAAGTTTTAGTATCTATTGTTTTCATAAAGTTCAGCTTTTCCAGGAGAAAATTTTGGAACTAACTTTTGTCAGGTTGTTGAATTCCTTTTTCATTTTCTAGACAATAAAAATTATTTTATATTTTATTCCATATCAGGAAAAGTAAGTACCATTCTATATTGATTCCAGAAAACAAAATTCTAATATAACATTTCTGCAATATTATTTATACATTTTAGTTGAAATCCGTAGGTAGAAATCTATGTTTACATCTTTATTACTAGTGCTATATCAAAATAATATGATTTATATGTAATAGTTAAACATGAAGGGTTTGTGAAGTTTAGAAGTAGAAAAATAGTAAATTTGTTATTAAAACAAACAAAACTTAACAGAGATGAAAACAATAATTTCATTTGCCATTGGCCAAAATAATTATGAACACCTGTGTGTATGTGTTTGATTAAGAGAATTGCTGAGCAGTAGCTTAGTAAAAAAATGAAACATAGTATCATATCTTATGTTTCTAAAAGTGTCAGTGTAATTTTTGATGTTCAACAAATCTTTAAAACATGTTTGATTTTACACCTACTGAAGTGACTTCTTGTATTTACTTGTAATAGGTTCTTGATTTTACTGGAAAATAGAGGGAATCAATTCCCCACATACAATTTTTTTGTTTTGTTTGTTGAGGATTTTCAGTATCTCTATAACATGACCAGCTTCAAATTCAAACTTATGTAAACCTATCTTTACCAAACATGTGTGAATCAACTTCATTCATTACTGCTATTTTTTGTGAATTGTTGCTGAATTTTTATTCACCTTTCATCATATTGTTCTTATTAACCACTCTCAAAAAAAAACTGAATCATCTTTTAAAAAAATATCTAGTATGCAAATAATCTGATATTTATTTGGAATATGTGAGTTTTATCTTCCTTATAAATTCAGTTCATCCACTCTTTCTTTCAGTTGAAACTATTCATTATGCAGCAGAAATACCTATAGGCATTGGGATATGGCAATGAAAATAACTGACTGAATCCTTAGTTTCTGGATGTTATATTCCACTTGGCTGAGACAGAATATCAATGAAGTATGTCTTAGTTGACTATAAATGCAATTATGAAAAACTGAAGGCACAAAAAAACAGGGAATCAATTACGTATTTTATGAGAGATCAATTTTAATTGTAGCTATTACTGAAGTATTAACAGAGAGGGCAGAATTTTGGTAGCTTCCTGGAGGAGATGTGGAGCAATTCATTCACATATTTCAAGGAAGAGTGCAAAGGGAGTGAAAATGGAATAAAAAAGATTTTGCTTCAGAAGTTTGTCTAATAAAATTGTAAAAAGCAACTAAAGTACTATAAGAAATTTAGAGTTTACAGATTGGGAAAGGAAGATGTGAACATTTCTGCAGAGTTGTTGCTCTCTGTATCTTCAGAGAGCATAGATTTTTAATGGTGTGAGAAGAAACAGAGGACCCTTAGGTGGTCTAATGACTCATCATATCAGCCAGTGTCAGTGTGTGTAGTAAGAAGTGTTCAGATTCTAAATATATTATGAGGACAATGGTGGCAGATCATCTTGATTTTCACGTGTGAAAAAGAGAATGTCCATGACTAAAGCTATTTTTGGCCTTAAATGGAAGAATAAAATTCTGTTAACAGATATGGGAAAAGGTGTGGTAATAGAAAAAAAATTAGTGTTTCAATTTTGAGTTGTTGAAGACAAGTAGGTAGACTAAATAGAACATAGCACAGGATATTGAATATACAAATATGAATTTTTGAGGATAAATACAGTCTCAAAAATAGAAGCAGGGTCATCATTTTATATTTATAATGTAGCTATTCTTATATTGGATGCAATTTTCAAGCAAGGAGGAAAGGTCCAGGAGAAGACTACAATTGAATGTCGAGAGGAAAACAAAATCCAATAAATGATGAACAGAAGAAAGAATCAGATAGCCACCCCCAGTCACTCTATGTTTTTAAATTGCAAAACATTCTCACACATGGTTTAGTTTAATCCTCAATAAATTGAAAATGTAAAATAATATTATATTTCTGATATAAAGGATACAAATAAACTTATGGAATTATCATATACAAGGGCAAGTATTTTCAGTAGTGAACATTGTGGTTTTTTTTGCTGGTGTAGGAGTTTTAAGTCTAATGAACTTAACCAGTGTTCAGCCAGGTCATGGTCCCTATAACATCTGTCTTTGCGTTCCATAGATTCAAATATTAGCTTGCAACAATGGCTTAAATATTGCAAAAGAAATACAGTCCGTATTGGCAAGAATAAATTAGTAAACATAGATTTGGATAAGCCTGAGATGAAACTCAAAATTGTACATTTGGAAATCACTTCAGATGTGTGAGTAGGAAGTGAGAATTTGAAACAAAGGAAGCAAGGCTCTACATATAGAGTTACAGAAGATAAACCAGTTCTGTAGATGTGCATTAGAATGTCATGCTAGATGTAAAGACATTGCTTGGTGTGCTTAAAATTTGAGAAGAGAGTACATCTCCTGCTGAGTCTTCTTCATAAAAAGGAGGTAAATAGTTTTATTATGTTGATTGCAGATCTAGTACTATGGGTGTACATATGTATCTGTCCACATTTTTCAAACTGTATATAATAAATATGTGGGTTTTTAAAATAATTAATTATACCACAACAAAGTTTTTAAAAAGTGAAGCCACAGAGATACTTTGGACCTAAATAGAAACAGTAGTTTACTACTTTATGAATCTAGTAAATATCACTGAGATTTTTCAATGTAAAATGTCTAGATTTTGTTATATGCATTATAATATACAATCTTGATTGCAGTTAAATAAAAACAATGTAAGGTCAAATAAAATAAAAGCAGGTGAGCAGATTGTTCACAAGAGTTAGTCTGATGTCAAAGCTCAGGTGAAGCAATTAGTTTCCAGACTGGGAGACATTAACATTGTATCTTTTATAGATGTGAAGTGAATAGAAAGAAAAGCAGACTATTAGTTTGTTTTATAGGTTATCAAATTATTTTATGTACTGAATAACAGTTAAATAAATATATATTAGCTAAGTGATATAATCTCTGTGTGAAGATATAAATGTAATGTTATTATGTTGTCACTTTTTTTTTTTTTTTGTACCAGGGATTGAACTCACAACCTCCCATTTGCCCGGCAGGCAAATGGCTTAAGCCACTGAGCTAAATCCCCAGCCTGTTGTTGCATATTTTGTTTCTGTTTTCTATTAGTTTTTAAATACTCTTACATTGCAAGAATTTAAAATTCCTATTTTCATTCCTGTGAATTATTCCATGACAATCATTATTAGTAATTTAATATGGAAGCCTAATATTCAATATAAATAATAGTGAACTAAGAAAGATAAAAATTCATCTTTAAGTCCTCTTATAGTCATTGCTAAGGGTCAATTCATGTCAAGACAACACTGAATGCTGTTAATTTACAAATGGATATAACTCCTAAGGTAGAAATATTTTGCCTTTTCTGAATACATATGTGCCTAGAACATAGATCCAAAAGAATTATTATATGAATAGCATGAGTTGCCATACCTTGGATGTTGAGTGTATATGATATTTACATAGTTTATAATATCAGCTTTTAGATTTGTATCAGAGTCCATGATATCTGGAAAAAAATCAGTGCTTCAATATTTATGTATAAATCTCTGGATCATAACATTGAAAGTTCACAAGGACTAAATACAATGAAAAACATGTTAGGGCAAAATAAAATCACGGAGCAAGCTATGATCGATCCCATGATCAGGTGCTGGCTAATTGACAAGGAGGCATGGTTCTAGAGCATTTGTGAAATGCCTTTTTCTGGGTCGTGCTGGATGACAGCCTAAATAAACCCTAACCCATCACGGGGCAAACCCCTGTGTAGTTTGTGCTTTATAGCACTTTCTTTCTGAAACTGTATTATCCCTGCACTTGCAACGCCATCTATAGGAGATTTGACACCGATTAATTGTATCAGTACAAATGCCTGGGGATATAGTTTGATCTCCAAATTCAAAATGGGAGAGTGTGGAAATAATCAATCTGGTGTCCTTCCTCTCCCCAAAGACATTAAAAAACACAAAAACCAAACTAACCCAAACCAGACCAAACGAAAAACACTTTTTACATGCACTTCTCAAACTATTACTTGTTGAATTAGTTAAGCATCTAAACTTTTCAGGTTGACACAATGAATCAACCTACATACATTTACAATTTAGATGGTCTCCCAAGCTGAAATTAAGATGTGAGTTGGTCTGGATGTTTCTCTGGAACTTTCAGTCTCTTTCCAAGCTCACATGGTTGTTTGTAAGATTTAGTTGTTGTAGGATTGAGGTCCCCAATGTCTTATTCAACATTGGCCAAGGTCTTTCTCAACTCTAAGAGCTCTTGCCACATCTTCTTCAGCCCCATCTTTCAAGGCGGGCATGGAGAATCAATTCACAGTGAATTCTCTATCTCCAGGAAGAAATAAGTCTCTTTAATTAGCTGACATTTATGTTCATTTTCCTTTCTCAAAGCAAACTGTGCCACATAATATAGCAAAATCATGAAAACGTCATCAAATTCATTGTTTTAGACCATATGTTAGTGGAAAGTTATAGATAGGACATATACTGATGACATGACATCTAACATTTCACAGTCTCAGAACCCCATCATCCCTGATAGGGTGAATTTACATTTTAATGTCTGTATCAGATTTTCTTTTCATCCTTTAAATATAATCGATCTTGCTGTACTACTTCAATTTGAATAATTGAAATTATTTGCAATACTCTCAATAATACTCTCCGTATTAAGTAAACCATTATCTTTTTGTGAGTTCCATTGTGATCCATCTGTTGAGGAAGTAAAGATAAAACTCTAGAAGTCCTCAGTGTTGTAGCTTGGCATAACTGATGCCATCTTGAGCCCTGCATTTAATTAGTGCCCTGTATTTGACCCATGAAAGTGGAAAATTACCCAGGGTATAATTCCCATGAGAAAAGCAGAATGAGCTACCACAGGAGAAAAATTAACCTGCTCAACAAAAGAAGCAGGATACAGGTGTCAACCAAAAATTAATGTACGATTCTAGGTAAATTGTTTCCAGCAGGATGTCTTTTGTGATTCTCTCTTTTAAAAATTCTCTAACTTTCCAGTTTGGCCACTTGTTTGGACTCTGAAATGGGGGGGGGGGTCTGTATATGAGTGGTCCAGAGCTCAGTTAATTAAATTCCAAATTTATCAGTTTGGCTGCTTGGATTCCCATATTGTTGTTCACAAACTCACCTCACTCAAAGCGTAGGCCTCTAAAAGGAGGGCTCTTTTAGAACTTCAAAATACTTTCTCTGATATATTTACTCCTATAAAAAAGAAAATATACCTATAAATAAATGCTCTTGTTAGAATTTCTAACCACAAAAACTATCTGAATCCATTAATCTCCTTTGAACCCAAGAATATTACAAAATTGTGCAAGAGAAAATCTAAGCCAAATTTATAGCTAAATTATTGCTACTGTAGTTCTGCTAATGCTTCCCAGAGTTCCTGTGTTATGTACATATTGATCACTCACATTTTTCCAGATATTATATTGGACACATAGTAATGATTAAGGGAATGTTACTATGAACCACTGGTACATACTGGTACTGGTACTGATTTCTTCAGTATTATGTGCTAATGCTTTATGGCACTGTTATTTTGGTATTAACACTATTTCAGTTGAAGTACAAATGAGTTTTACAGCATGTGCAGCATTCATGATCTTTCTGCCATTAAGTATGAATTTAGGATTACATCTCAGGAAGATGAGCTTCTGAGATTGAACTCATCTTTTATAACTTGCCATTTCTAGATCTAATGTTACCTGGAGATAAACATTGGCAGTAAAAACTTCATACAAATGTTCTTTATAATATAAAATGTCAAAATATGGGAGAAAGAATATTACTATGTTAAAATTTTCAGTCATTCTTGGGAATTCCAATTTGATAGGAGGAGAATGGCAGGAGAAACATATTTAGTTGTAACTATTCATTGTATTGGTACACAGAAAACTTCATTGTATACATAATTTTTTAGAATAGCTAATATTCATACTCAGGTTGTCTACTAACCTCGTTGAACATAAAGGAGGGCTTAATAGCCACTGAAGTCAATCACATAATCGCTTTTTAGAAATTTGATAGCTGATAATTTGGTACATAATTTGTAAATTTCCCGAAGTAGTATTGTTACAGGCAGCTCAGCTTGTTAGAAATATTACAGGCAGTCAGACAGGGCTAGGTCCTCGAAGAAGCTGGCACAGAGGACCAGATGTCTGCTGACTTTGGAGGAGGCACACACCTTTTGCTGTGGGCCAGATCTCGGGACAGAAGGTAAAACTAATGCAACCACACCCTAAGTATAATCCTTAGGGATTAGGTATGGATTACCTTCAGAAGCCAGGAGTCACCATCCAACCCTCTATAGGAACAGTCAATGATCCATAAAGAATGATTGGCTTTCTATGTGACTCACTTCCCCATTTACCCTGATTTGATCAATTTTACCTGAACAATTAAACTTATTGGTTGGCCATAGCTCTCTTCCACCTCATGCCCATCTGTCTTGAGAGTTCCCAGTTTTCCTCCACTTTAGACCTGCCTCATGTCAAGATTTTACTCTATAAAAATCCCTAGAAATGGGCTGGGGATTTAGCTCAGTGGCATAAGTGCCTGCCTGGCAAGCATGAGGTCATGAGTTCAATCCCCTGCACAAAAAAAAAAAAAAAAAAAAAAATCCCTGGAAAGTACAGAATATTTGGCAATGCATTTGGGAACCCTTCTGTCTCTATCTCAGACAGAAGCTCTCTTCTCTCAATAAATAAATATTTCTGCTTTTAACCACCATTGTTCCTAAAATTCATTCTTCAATTTTAGAGAACACAAACTCATACCAGACATACAGTAGGTCAGAGTTTCATTTCCCTTAGTTGTATATCTCCCACTATTCGTGTTTTTTTAAGGCAAATTTTGCCTTTTCTACAATTAAGATAATGGATGTCAATTTACCATTTTCAGAAAATTAAATGACTTTTCAATCTCTCCTTTTTAATTTTTAATTCTTGGAGAGTAATAATTTACCTTTCATTACCACAGTTCACAAAATGTTGCCACTTATAAGAGTCTCTGAAAACCGTGTGGTCCAGTGTGGTTTTATATGAAGATATGCTGAAATGCATAGTTTTACTTGTTCAAGGTCATATGGGTAATTGATTTTATTACATGGATTAAAACACAGATCTCCTGATTCTAAGTCTAGTCTTCTTCATCAGGCAAAGCCAGATGTTATATTCAACAAAGCCAGAATATATTAACATAATCATATTTTATAACCATGCTCCACGCTGTAAGTAGCTAACAATCGGACTAAATTTTTTAATTTCTTCATTTTCTTTCAATTTTCTTAAGTAGTTGTAGTGAAAGACAATATTAGTCTTTATAAAAATATGGAAATTTCATTGACTGGAAGCAAAATCAGAAAGCAGTAAAATCAAAGTCATTTTTACACTTAATTATATATACATTAGAAGTTCTTTACAACCAGCTCTTCATTTGCATTATTATCATTTCAAATTTGAATCTATTAGAGAAAAATAATTGTTAAATAAGTCCCACATATATTAAGCATGTGATTTTTTGCTGTTGTTTTAAAAATTGCCCTGCCCCATATGGGGTTTGAGGAAATTATGATACTTATTAATCCATAAAGAACTTACATAGCATTGTAATATTGACAGAACAAAATATGAGAAAAGGTAAAGTTAGCAAAAAAATCTTTGAAATAAGCAAAAATCCATATCATTCAAAAATATTATAGCTAAATGCTTTGAAACTCTAGGAATAAAAAAGAGAAAATAATAAGGTTTGCTAAATAAAATATACATATCCATCAATTTTTGGCAGATTTTGAAAAGATTAAGATATGAATGTTGAGGACACATATATAATATGTATTATATAATGTGAATGTATAATTATATGTTATATAGACATAATTTGTTTGCTCATCTATATATATTTGAAGTTATTTAGAGGTACTAATCTTCAGGAATATATAAAATATATCAATCATGGATCAACACTAAGAAGTAAAAATACTAAATATCATATTTGGGACAAAACTTTTGCACCTCTATTATTCACTACATGTCACAAAATGTGAGCATGTACATCTCATGATATTGAAGGATTAAGTAGAGTTTAAAGTTTAACTTTTGCTTTCACATTGAGTGTGGGAAGATGTTTCTGTTTTTCTTAATCAGATTCAGTCTTACACCTACCAAGCAATGCTCAGAAAAGGCAGAGCTGTCATCCAAAAGCCAATTAAAGACAGGGAGGCTGAATTAGTTGCAAAAAGTTGGAGAGAACAAGTGCAAGATTTTACACCAGGGTTTTAGAAGTGGACCTTAAGTTAAAAAAAAATTGTTAGAACCAGAACCAGTGTATTGTCATTTGGTAAGTATCATTTAGGATTGTCTTTTTAGAAAGACCATTAATTTATTTTTGGCTACCTATTAAATTTAAAAAAATTGTGAAGACATCTGCAAAAGCACTTTATTTTAATTGATTTCCCTCCAAAGGCAAATGTTTTTGCAGCAAATCAAGAACGCTGTGAAACAAACACACAAAAGTGATTCTGAGAGTAATTTTACTGTGTGAGATCTCACTGTCTTTTGGGAGACCACTGGACTTTGTCATTCTTCTCATCTTCTAGTTCAGAGTATTATTTATCAATTCCACTCACTGTGCTAGTGTTTCCCTTCTCATGTGTGCTGGTAATGCACTAACAAATTTTGTTCATTGTATCCACATATCATGCTTCTGATAAAGTTTTGTGCTTCATCTGATCCTCTCTTTTCATTATTTCATATAATGCTTTAAATGATATTTGGTTGGATATTCAATGGATTGAATTAAGGTTAGTTAAGAGAATACAACATCGATATTTTTTAAACTTCCAAAAATCTTAAAAGAGATTCAGGTGAATGCAAAAACAATTTATTATACTGTCTTTAGAACTTGATATATTTCACCTCAAATAGTGTATCTTATACATATATTTATATGCACTGGTGTTTAAAACTTTGGATTAATAAGAAGGACTTTAGGGCTTTAATGAAAAGCTGTCACTGAACATTACAATTTTTGGTGTTTGAAAAATATATTTAGTATTTTCTTCTCTAAGCTAAAATACTTAGTAAGCCTTGAAGCCTCCTTTTAGAGGGTAAATTTTTTGTAAAATTTAGTACCTGTGAAAACATTTCACTTATTTTTGTTTCAGCATCCTTCTTAGAGCATTCGTTGAAGTCAGGGGTTGTAAAGAGAACAATTACATACAGGACATAGAATTTATAGTATTATTTTGTGATGGTCACCCAGAGTTAAATAAAGAAAGTGCAGGAAAACTGTCCACAACACTAAAAACCTAGAAAATCCAGCTGAGGGCCTGTATCCGACATCAATGTCCTACATGAGTTCAGCTGAAAACCTGGAGCCCATGACAATGCCTCCCACAAGCCGATCTGGAGACCTAGAGACCACAACAATGACTCATTCAAGCCTGTTGTATGGATCTGTGCTGGGAAGGCCCAAAGATCAATGGAATTTGGAAAGTCTATGCCAGCAGGATGAAGGGTCTGTGCCAGTAGGTTGAGGATTCTACACTGGAGCCAAGAAATGACATTCAAAATAAAGACCCTTGAAAGTACCACAGTCATTCTCAGGGACAATGAGGTCCTGAGCTCCTCCAAAAATGAGAGCCGTCAAGTACATGTTAGGAAACCAGCCTGACAAGCTTCTCCTGGAGATTAAACAGCGCACATCTCCTCTGGAGCCAGGAAGAGATGCTCAATATAAGGAGCAGAGCTCCCCCAAAGTGAATCTCAGCCACTGTCAATAACAGGATCCCGAGCTCCTCCGATAATAATGGCCGAATTCATGTAAGGCAAACCAGCACGACTAGCTCCTCCAGGAGAACCAATGACTCCAAATAACAATACTTAGGAGAACCCAGAACGCCCCACTCTTCCTCTCCACATCTCCTTTTATGCTGGCAGCTTTCCTCAGGTGGGGCGTATACACTCATCACCATGCTGACTTAATTCAGCTGGTGTTGACTAATAGTTTTTAATTCATACAAATCCACCCCTGGTCAACTTAATAACGATACATATTTCCTTAAACCAGTCTTTAGTGGAAGATTTATGAAAGTTAACATATCTTGGGCTATTCAGATTTACATTAACGCAACAGTTGTATATATACAATTCTTATTATACTTATCCTTGCACTGAAAACAAAATATTCAAAGGGTAACCAAGATTCAACATTAAAACAATACTTTGATTAATTAACCTGGTTTCTTTCACTCAATAAATATGTTCATCTCTAAAATAAAAATCTCTTGGATATACTAAAGCTGTTTTCCAGGAGTGAGATTCCTGAATCATATGGTAATTTATTTTTAATTTTTGAGGAACTTTCTTATTGTTCTCTAAAATGCCACTATTAATTTATATTCTACTCAACAGTGTGCAAATATTTTCTTTCCTCTACGTTCTAGCCAGCACTTGTTAACTTTACTTATTATTATTATTATTATTATTATTCTGGTAATAGCCATTCTTAGCAGAGTGAGGTGGTTCCACATTTGACACCATTATTCTTAAGTAGGAAAATATCCCTTCTCTCTTTTTTTTTTTAAAGTTGTAAATTGATCGATTAGTTTTCACAAATAGGTTTTCAAAGTGTATACTGATAGAGGCCAGTTGAAAGAGATATAGTTGCAAGTGCTCCAAACTCAGGAAACAAGTAGGCATTACTCAAAAAAGAAGCTTTGAAAGCTTCTCTGCTTTGAAAACAGAGACAAGTAGCCTGAGACCTGGACATCAGCTCACACAGGGACCTGTGCACTGACCTTCTCCTTCCATCCAGTACACTAAATAAAGCCAAGAAACATTTGCAGGAATCATGACTACATTGTCACTCAGCATATCTGCTGAGCTACAAAGTCAAATTACCTCCTGGTGTTGTTTCAAGTCTTATTTAATCTGCCACGTTCTCATGCAGTATAAGAGTTACTGGCTTGTGGAATATGAAGTAGATATATTTTACATTTGGGTTTAAATTTTGTAATGGGAAACACATATTCATCCCAAATTTGAGGAAACTATGGTGAAAACATACACACAAATATTACAAGATTGTAAAATTTTTTATACTTCGCCTGATTGACGTATTGCTGTTTTTTTACGCAGATTTCCTAAAAACAGAGATTATGCACAAATATGATTAAAAATTCGCATTTCTTTTTTTGTATGTAGTCTGTGTATAGCTTAACATGTGATATACAGAATGTAATGAAAAAAATGAAAAAAGCTACCTGATATGAGATTAATTTATCTTCTTTTTATGTTTCATATTTAAAAGCATAATAATGTTTCAATTATACAAAAAAATCTTACAAGTTCAAGAAAATGCTCTCTTTTCAATATTGAAAAATTCTAACTCACCTTTTCAGCTTTCAAATAAGTTAGCATCTTTCATTGCCTGATCAAAAGGTTGTTCCTTGAGAAAGGCCAATTATGTATTTTCATCATCAGTAAATATACACTGACTGCTTATTGCATGCCAGAACTCCAATGTAATACTTACGGTTATAAAAATTTTACATGCCCAGAAACAACTAGAGTAAAATGAAGTCAACAAACTTATTTATTATTAATACATCACAGAAAATTTTCATGCATAGTACACTCTGATTTTTTAAGAGTTAATATAGGACTCCTTGTATAAAAATACTGACCAGATAGACCAAGCACTGATATTTGTTGGGGGATGGACAGGAAGGAAGAGGAGAAAAATTATTTCTTTTATTCATATTTTCTAATTTTCCCCTAATTCTTTTTTGCTTTGTTTTGTTTTGTTTTGTTTTAGAATGTATCAGTTAGTTTCCCCTGGTTGAAGCATAATACTCTATACCCACAATTTAAAGAAGTTTAATTTAGCTCCGTTTCCAGGAATTCGGCATGTGGTCAGCCAGCTCTGAGGCACTAAGGTTATGGCAGAAGGGCCTAGTGGTGCAAAGCTTCTCAGTTCATGGTGGGCTGGAATAAGAATAGGGGAAACACTGCCGAAGAAGGGTGGGTGGACTAAGCATAGCACCCAGGGTCAGCCTCCGGGACCCACCCCTGCACATCCAGGTGCTTTCTTTACTGATCTGCTCAGGGTTCTAAGTCTAATTCCTTGATGTACTGGGATTAATGGTCATATGCAATATTTAAAATATAATTATCATTTTTCTTTAAATTTTCCTTTAGCATTTTCTCAAAGTTTGTCTTATGCTATTGACAGTTTTTCAGGTTTCTGATCAGGTGATTTGTAGACTGCAACTCAATTGGAATTTTTTCTCATGATTAAGCCGAAGTGATCACTTTGCGGGGAAATCCAGGGTAGCAAAGCACCATTCTCACCATAGCATGTCTACATTACTATCTCCTTGGGATTCCTATAGACAAAGAAGAATGACTTTAATCTGATGGATATGGTTCTGTCAGATTTCTTTACATTAGTATCCCTTTCTTGTTCCTTTCTGCTGCTTCATTCCTTTTGGAAGGATGTCACTGTGCAGAGTACATACAGTAAAATCTGGATGGTTCCTGCATGCAAAGGCCAGGAAATTGTGTTACGTGTGGACAGGGTGGGTCAGAGCAAGACTGTGGCCCGTTCACAGTTTTCATTGTCACTTCGGTTCGCACTGACCTGCTAGCACTTGTTAAAAATTACCAATTCTGAGTTTCTTCTAGTTTATGGTTCTAATACTTTCTGCTCCATGTAAGCAGATATTAGCCATAACTTTCCAGAGTCTTCTTTGTCTCAAGATTTCTGGAAGTTGTCATACAGTGCCAGTTCAATGATAGGTTCAGGAAAAGGTAGTGAATTTCAGTTTTTTCCCAGCTTTTCTTATCACATGAATATTTGCTGTGCCTGATACAACAACGTGCCATGCACCGATGACTTAAACTATAAGACAGGGTCCTCACACTTTGGAGGATGAGTGTTTCATAATTTCATGCTATCAGAGTTGTTTATCCTCAGATTTCTCACACGTGGATGGGCATCTTCTCATGTTCCCAATGCATCTGCACATTCTCATCCTTCTGTGCATGTTTGTGGCCTAATGTCCTCTTATACAGATCTTGGATACAGTGAATTAGCAAGTGGCCTGCCAAACTCATTTACTTAAGTATGTCTTTAAAGAATGTGTCTGCATACATACACGTGTTTTGTGCTACTGGGTATTAGGTCTTCCACATACAAAGTTTGAATGGACCTATTCAGTTAATAATAGATGGTAAAGACAGTTTCTAAGCTCTTTACATATTGAACCTAAACCAGAAAATACCAGTGAACAAATTTTAATGTTAATGTCTTATATGCAGATTTGGGATGTGCTGAGTATCATTAGCAAAAGGTTCATACTGAACTATCAGCAAAGGATAAAAGGTAAAATTCACTCAGAATCTTGGACACCTGCATTGTATACATGCAAAACAGGTTAGATATAACTACTAAATATGTTCTATGTGACCAGAACTACATAATTGGCACTTACTACCATCAGGGTCAGCTCAGGATGCTATAGCAAAATACCACACAGCAGTGACTTGGGAAGAAAAGAAATTTATCTGTAACAATTGTGAAGGCAGGAAGACCAAGATCAATTTAACTGCAGGTTCAGTATCTGAAAGGATTTGCTTCCTGCTTCATAAATAGCTATCTGCATGCTGTGTCCTCATACAGAGGATGAGAAGGGAAGTTCTCTGGGGCCCCCTCTTAGGAGGACATTAATTCTATTTATGCAGGCAAAGACTTGTGACCTTATTCCCAATGTCTCCACCTAAAATACCATCACCACTGGAGTCATGATTTTACACATGTATAACTGCATTTTTTATTTTTAAAATGTCTCATTTTTGACACACAGATACACAGAAACACATACAAATATATAGGTCCTTTGCATTTTGAATATCTACATCTTTATTTATAAGTCTTTTTCTTTAATAAAAGGTATGTAACCAACCTTAAGTGCATAGAGACTTGCTTCCAGGAAACAAGGATTACTGCTCTATTGACGTTCTTTGCCCATGCTGTAGAGACCTCTATTCTTCATGTTTGTAGGGAATAGGGCTGATAGATTTTCCATTACTTTATGTGACGTTGAGAGCTTTATTAATCAATTATAACATTTGAGTGGGAACTTTCTTAGATTTCAATATTTTTTACAAAAAAATAAAGCAATTATTTCCTTTATGTAGTGAATATCAAATTATCATACTAAAACTTAATGGAATAATTATTTTTTAACTTTGTTATCTAATGGTCTCTATTAGTTTTAGTCATAAAATTGACATGTGATTAGGTATGAAATGTTTATATATCAAATTTGCATATTAATTCCAAAACATATAGCTTACCTCCTAATAAAATTTTAAGTAAATCATTCTCTGGAACTTAGTTTTTCTGCACCTATTAAATATGAATGTTAATAATTGTGGCTACTTTTTATTTTTTCATATCTTTATTAGAGTGTTTTTCATGTAGAACTCATCAGTTTATAGAATGTTTAACATTCATTAAAATACGTTTTAAGAAGCTGTTGATTGAATTCACACAAAAAATAAGTCAGTACAGAGCATTGGAAGAGTACATTTAAACACATATAAATTTATAATATTATTTAAGTTCATGAAAATATATTAGATTAAACAGCCACTTGGGGTAAATTTTTATCATCTTCCATAAATGTATGGCTCTGAGAAAAATCTAATACTTTTATAAGTTCCGAACATGATATTTCTAAGTTTCTAAATTTCTCAGTTATTTCTAAGTATTTCTAAATTTCTAAGTTATTTCCTTCTGTTCATGTAAAGATCTGTATGTGAGTCCAACAAATTGGTACCACCCATTTTCTTTATGCATAAAAACTATAGTGTAACACTAGCAAATATGTATAAAATAAAAGTGCCTGCAGTTCCACACCTTTGTACCTTAGTACACTGAAGAGTCTCAATAATCAAATGTAAAGAATTTCCAGTATGAGGGACATGGAGTCCCCTAATATTTCCTTTTTTGAGCACTAGATTGAGATATATCCTTGTATCTCACTTTATATGTCCCTTTATATGACAAAAGGATTTTATATACAGAAGTAATCATACTAGTTAGTTGACTTTGCATTTAATCAAGAGAGAATGCATTGGTCAAAGTATGACCAATTTATATGAGCCCTTTAAAAGTAGAGTTTTATTTGGCTAATGGCCAAGGAAAAGTTAAAGAAATTTGAAGCAGGAAAAGAACCAATTAGCTACTTGATGATTTGAAGATGGAAGGAGAAGCCTTATATATAAGAGTGTGGATGATTTCTAGAAGCCTAGAGCAGGCCTATGCTGGCATCCAAGCATGAAACTGAGACATTGTAACTTCTAGAAGCAAATTTTGCAAATACTGGAATATTTGTAGAGGCAGATTATTCTCCAAATGCTCTAGATCAAACCCCTGCACACTGAATAATGTGTTTGGCTCTTGTGATTTTCTAAAACACAAAACTCAGTAGAACCCTGCTAGACTTCAGTCCTATATCTTTGTAATAATTTGTTACACAATATTAGAAAACTAATACAGAACCTTTACACGCTCAGGCTTTCTATGTGTTTTTGCTTTCCCTGCCCCTTTTCATGCAAAGATGGTGCTATGAATATCACTCGGCACTCAAATTTAAAGTGAGAACTGCACGGACTAGCCAGATTCTTGTGAAAATGTTGGACAACATTTTCAGGGCCCACAATCTTAGTAAGAGAAGCTACACATGCATTGGTCCAGATATTCTTCAGAACAAATAAGTTGCTCTACCTACATTTTTTTTCTGTGGATTTAGGGAATTTGGTCAAACTCTTTAAGCAACTATAATCTTTTGTGAATTGTAAGTGTAACATCTATTTCACAAGCATGTCTTGAGCATGCAGTGAAACATATAAATTGCTCAGTATAGCCTTTGATATACAGTGAGGAGTCAACAAACACTCATTTTTTTCATACTGTTTGTTCAATGAAGGAAACTGAAACAGTGCGATTTCGCATCATAATATGTCATGAAATTGATGCATCATCTATATCTATGCATTATTGATAGTATGACAGGGGGGAGTCACCTACTCAGTTTTTTGATGCAAGTGTTATAAATGCTGTGATGAAAACTTACAAGCCACTGTAAAATGATATAAATAGGCAGTCAAAAAGCTTTCCTTGATTATATGATGTATTAATCGAGGCTTCTAGTACTTGAATATACATAAGACTGAGAGTTGCATCATGAGCTCTGACAGGGACTTCAAAGGCAGAGGATCGATATTTTACTGGAACCGCAAAGGAGGAGGAAACCCAGAAAATTGAACTAGAAGGTAAACAGGGCTGGAATTTAGTAAATGAGAACAGAGTAAGGAAGTAGTAATGCTATCCAGAGGAAAAAAGATAGACCCTGCTTATTTTAAATAGAGAAACATGGAAAATTTTAAATATTAGGAAAATGACATTTTTAAAACAACATTCAACTTCAAAGAAAGAATATTATGTGAGGAAAGCTAGAAGAGGTCCAAGTTAATTAACTAAAAATTACTATGAAAAACAGCTTATGCTGAAGAAACAAAAATGACTATGCTTCTGGGGAGAGGGAAAGGGACTCAGTGCAGATGACTGGAAAGAGTGAATTTCTGGCTGCTGATAATGCTTTATATCCCCACAGAGTTGTGGTTAAATAAATTTGTATGTTTGCCAATACTCATTGAATGATACCCATAAGATTTGGACATTTTGCACATACAAATTATACATCAAAGTTGTAGACAACTATAAAACCTGGTTAGTGATTCACATGCTGACGTGTTTAGACATAAAATGCGCTGCTATCTTTTACTTATTTTGAAATGTGTCACAAAATATGTGGGTTGATGAATGTAAAAAGAGACAAGCATATGATAAAACAAATATAGCAAAGTCTTAATTGGAGAAATCAAAAACTGAGCCTATACAATGGTTTTAACTTTTTTCATTTTTGAAAAATTTTTCCTTAATGATTTTAAAATGAAACAAAAGTACTAAAAAGCATAGGCAAAGCATGACAGATGCATGGGCCCTGATGATATTGGTTGAAATGGAGAGCTTGGGCTGAAATAAACAATATATAGAAGGCTAATTTGCCCAGATTTGCTTATTCTCCGTGTACTGTACTAAGTAAAATGGCAGGGATGGTTTAGCTTCTGGGCTTGTACAGCTGGTATCTTGACAATACTGTTCATTGTCTTATGCAGAGATGGACGACTCAGATGGGTTATGTTCTGGCTTTGATTGCAGAAATTTTAAATGTGAGGTATGCTGAAATCTACAAATTGAAAATATCAAACTGAAAACATGCCATTATTAGGAATATTGACTTCAAACTTTGGGTCTCAGTGGACTTGTGTGTGGTAAACCATAAACTGAGCAGTGCAAATATGTTTTGTATTATAGAATTTCTAATCAAAGCAACAAAAAATGTAGTATTTTTTATGTTTTTCTAAATAAAACTTCATGTACACTTAACCCTCAAAGCAACGTCAGAAAAGAAAAGGGTAAGAGATACACAGGGACTCAAGCATAGAGCAGGGTAAGAGTTATTTGAGTGCTGTGAAAATTTTAGATGTCTACAAAATTTTTAGTGCAGTCCCCATAAGATTTCTGTTACTTATGACATATATCAATTAAATGTTCAGTGGGTTCCCAAACTACTTTCACTATTGTTTCTTGGTAAGAGGCTCTCTGAATTCACTTGAAGATACTATACTCAGAGATATAGTTTCTTACAGCTACAGGTTAACACCAAAGGCAGAAGTGCATAAAGCAGAGATGAGATCATCAAATTCACAATTTCTGTCATCTTACCTCTGCAGTCATGAGATGTGTCACAATACAAGTGTACACTCCCAAAACGGAAGCTCCTCTGGGCCTAATGTCCAGAGGTTGGTTTGGGGTTGCAAAAGGTTTGCTGTATTTTCCTTTGGCCTAAGATTTGGTCCAGGGTAGTTCAGTGGCTGCCTAGTAATTAGAACCCCTGATGTCAGGTGCTGCAGAACTTCCTCTTTCAGGTCATTAGGTCACTAGGTCACTAAGAAGTAACTGGAGAGAATTTGAAGGTGAAAATTGAAAGAATGAAGTTGGAGTGGAAGGTAGTCTACTGTGAGTTGTCCTGCTGGAGGAGTCACAGTGTCGGTGTGATTGATCTGGAAACAGAAATTCTGCTCGAAGTATTTCAAAATGTCTGGGCTTGGAGCTTAATTTTGGAAGAGATTGGAGACAATGAATGAATAAAAATAATTAATACTTTTTTTCAAATAATACTTTTTTTTCAAATAATAGGGAGACATTGAGGACTTTAAATAGAAGGCTACCATAATCAAAATTGTTTAACTTCAGCTGCATATGTACCGCATGTAAGGATGCTTCCACTTCCTGGAGTAAAGTCCTTTAGTCTTCAAACTTTTCTTCAGGGTGAACTTTATAATCTTTAGAACAGGCTCATATTCTTGTTCTTGTTCATTTATGCAGATTCATCTTTTACCTTCTTTAACCTTGCAGGTCATGTTCTACCATTTGATTCTTATGACACAACCCGTGTTAAAGCACATCGCTGTTTGATTTAATAGCTACCAACTAAAATAGTTTTCTTCTAGATGATTCTATGAAAAAAAGTGTATAGTGAGTATTTCAATTCTATGAGAATCGAGGCTGACCAAGCAAAAGCAGTCGAGGTATCCAAGACACACTCTGCTCTCTCACATCTTCCATGCACTCTAGAAAGGTCAGTAGGCTGGAGGCCACCTAAGCTGGGATCTGAATGTAGCAAAACATCCATCATAGGACCACTCACCTGTTTGCTGGTTGTTTATAGGACTTTTAATGCTACATTGCCCAGTTATGCAGTTGCAACAGAGATTTTATGTCCCTTAGGGTTAAAAGTATTTACTGTCTTACTTTTATAGAAAACATTTGCAAATCTATAGTCCAGAAACAGTACATCCTACCCATTGCCTTGGTAAATCTCATTCATCTAGTCAAAATTAGCTGAACATATATCTTTGTATAAGAGACTTTTGGTGATCTCATGATCTTTTTTATTTGTATATTTATAAATAAACACTTTAAAATATTTACATGTTAATGTTAATGTTAATGTTAATGTTAGAGAACTTTTGCTCCTTCTCAAAGGTTATCATATGTATTCTGTTTATGTCTATTTACCTGCTGGGTTACAAAATTATTTAAACTAAGATTTATTATTTGTCTTTGTCTATAATAGTGTCTGGGACATGATAGACTAACGGGGATCTGGCCAAGATCCCCAATTTCCCAAAGGAGTGTATAGTGAAGGTTTAAAATAAGTGAGACAAATGGTATGATGTTAGGGCTCCAAGAGGATCAAAAGTCTCTAGCAAAGTTCAATATTTTGGGGGCTAAAACAAGGAATGTCTCTGGGAAGCCTGTATTTAGTTTTTCAAGCAAGGAAGGGGTTAGAGTGAAAAACACAGGAAACTGAGCAAGATCTTGGGAGTGGTTCAAGGGTTTTTCCAAGTAACAGATTATATTAAATTAGGAGATCTATCTTTTGTTAATTTAGGAGAAGTATTTTAGGAGAAAGTCTCCAGGTTGACTTTTACTACAGGAGTGAAATTCCTGCAGCTACAATCTCTGTCTTATTAAGGATGTGATAAAGTCACATCCTCAACTGTGGCTTTATCTTGCCCTTTGAAGGGTCTCTTTGTTCTCCGGTAGGTCACGCCCCAGCCATGCTGCAGCCCTGCATGTGTGTTCATGTGTTCAATTTCCAGTTTCAATGGCTTACAACAATAGGCCACTAATGTATGTTTAAGGCTGAAGGAATGAGCAATTTAAACACACTAAATTGAAGATACCCAAGACAAATACAATGATGCAAGGAATGACTGAAATGTTATTATGGGCTTAAAATATGACAGACATTATAATAGGCATTTAAAAACACTAATTCACTCAATACTCATAAACCAGAGGTCAGTATTGTTATTTCATAGGTTAAAACAACTGCTAAATGTCACTAGGCAGTAACTGAGCCAGGCTCCACAGGCGCGGTGATCACATCGTAATGATGCTGTACAGTTTCAACAATAGGACTGAAAAAAGGCATTGATAAGTGGATTCAACTTCATAACTCTTAAAATATACTGGTGACACTCTGAAATCCATGATACTAAAAATACTTTAAAAATAACCCTACATCCTAGCCTCTTGATTGGATTAGTATATGACCTTCTCCCCATCATGTTATGACATTCGTCATCATCTCCTTTGGTTTTCGGCTCCTCCATCTGTGATCACTGGAAAAGACAGCATTAGCCTCATAGGAGAAGCTGGAAGATAGAAAATTCTGGGAAGTTACCCCGCACCTTATGAAATGAAATCAATAATTTGTACTTTAATAAGCCTTGTACATGATTCTGATGCATGTTAATATCAGACAACTTTTGCTCTCTATTAAATTTTTTGAAAAAGCATTCAGTGTTCATATTAAAATATGAGTCCAATCTTGTCCATCTTTTATTCAGAATCTTGCAATCATTTCCAGCACCAGAGAAAAGTTTAAATCCTTAATGTAATTTTAAGGGTTCCACATGGCTTCCCCTCTTTACTTCTGCCTCCAAAGCTTAGCATTTCTGGTCCCTTTATTTAAACTGTTTTGGATCAGCCTCAGAACTTCTTCATTTTAGAAACTATTCTAATACTGATTTTTTAGTTGCTCCCCACCAATTAGCCTGCAAGCCCCATGAGGACAGGGAATTTTTTCTAGTCATTGTTTTGCTTCAAATAAATGGTTGTCTATGTAGACTGAATTAATAACTATTCTGCTGGGGAGATAATAAAAATTGATATAATTCTTTATTACTTTCCTAAATCACAGGAAACATAAAATGTTTTATGTTTTACACAGGAACATAAAATGAAATGATAATCATACCGGCTGGTAAATTGGTGATACTAAATCAAAGTGTTGGAATAGATACTTCATAGGATATGTTTTCTATGTTTTCGTGTACAGCAGATACTATTCTCAATGTGTTATTATTTCAAACTTTATTTTATCTTACAAAGAACCTTACTGAAAATGAAAATTTTCAACAAGAAAGTCTGCAGTTTAGATGGCTTTCCACAATAGTGCTATAGGTGCTTGGCCTGCTCTGGGAATGGTGAACAGGGTAACAATCACAGCAGCCTTCTCTGCAGTCAAGCCTTTTTATAATGAATCCAAAGCAAATATTTGGTTCCCCTTCAGTTTTCTTGTGTGTGGTTCTCACTTCATATAGTCATGAGAACACAAGAAAATGTGTTCCTTAGGTCCTGCCACCCTGAAATAAAACACCCCTTCCTCTGGAATCAAGTGTCTTGGAAAAATTTGCTTGCAATGTCATGCCCAGCTGGAAGAGTTTGCTCTGAGAAGGGAGATAGTGTTAGAGATGAACAACACTGGCATTTCCTCATCACTCACCTCCTTATTAAATATGGTAAATTGGAATGTTATACCTTAACTACCTTCACTTTGGAGTAGAAGTCATTTACTCAGTCTAATATGCACAATTTTATTCAATGTCAAATGAATAGCTCAGCAACATGGTCTTCTGGATATACGTGACCATCTATGAATAGTTTATGTAGTAGTCAGGGGTTGTGCAGAGAACAATTAGATTCAGAACATGGAGTTTATAATATTATTTTTATGATGATCACCCAGAGTTAAAACAAGAAAATGTAGGAAATCTATCCACAACACTAAAGACAGAATATTTAGCCAAGGCCCTGAATCCCACAGCAATGTCCCACACGAGTCCAGATGAAAACCCAGAGCTCATGACAATGCCTCCCACGAGTCCAACTGGAGGTCTAGAGCCCACAAGAAAGATTCATGCTATTCTCTTTTATGGATCCGTGTTGGAAAGGCCCAAAGGTCAGTGGTAGAAACTAGAAAGTCTATGCCAGCAGAGTGAAGGAAACAGCTGATAGGTTGAGGGTTCTATGCTGGAGCCAAGAAGTCACACTCAAAACAAACACCAGGACTGTCCTGAAAAGCACCATAACCATCCTCAGTGACACAGAGGACCCAAGCTCCTCCAGACGAGCATAGTTGAGTACATGCCAGGAAGCCAGTGTGATGAGTTCATCCTGGAGACTAAGTGGCACATGTCTTCCCCTCCGGAGCCAGGAAGCAATGCTCGATGTGAGGAACAGAGCTTTGCCAGGAGAACCTAACGGCTCAAACAACAACACATAAGTGAACACGCAATTCCTCAATGCACCTAAATGCATTAACACACAGCAATGCAATGGCTCAATGCCTCAACGCACTAACGCCTAGCTTCTTCTCCACGCCTCCATTTATGCTGGCAACTTTCCTCAGGTAGAACATCTATGCTTAGCAGCATGGTGATGTAATCCAGCTGGTGTTAAATTGACCACCAGTTTTTAATCCATAACAGTTTATGAGATATAGGTTACACTAGATAAACAAAAATGAGTAATTACATTGACTAGAATTGTCCTCCTTGATTAAGATTTTGAAGAACAGCCAACACTTTTTTTCCCCTTATGGTAACTGTAATATTTTATTTCCAATTCCTAGAAGCAACATAAACTCAACCTGATATCCCTACTAAAGGACTACTGCCATAATTCAAGTTTAGTTTATCTCTCCATTCCCTATAGATCCTTATTAATAATGAACAAGTCAAATTGTTTTGTTTTAATCTACTTGATAAGAAAGTAGGTAATGGCAGAAATAGGAAACTTTAAGTCTTGAATAGTGTACATAAGTATGTTAGTGTCTAGTACATGTGTCAGTTTGTTCCCAGGCATGCTAGTGTTCTAGTTAGTAGACTTATAAAATTTACTGTAATGTAACCAGATGGTGAGAAACTTAATATTCTGGCATAATTTAAGCAATGGGATAATATAAATAAGGTCTAACAGAAATAGTACCATCCTCAGATCCCAAAACTACAAACTCTGGTCATGAATTTGAGAGGAAGGTGTGTGTGTGTGTGTGTGTGACTTGGAGTAGGCAAATTAATTCTCTAGGACTTAATTTTTGTATTCATAATGTTCTCAGTACATATTTTTTCTAAATTCCTTTTCAATTCATATTTGTCTGAAATATATTTCTATAATTTTAAGTATGTGAAATCAGGCTGTAAGCTTATTCTTAAAGTTTTTCAGGTAAAGTGGAAAACAATAGGTAAGGTGTGGGAGTCATAAAGAAGTCTAAAGTTGGCTTGAAATTTTTCTAACAAAGAGCAGGAGCCTAAAAAAGCAGCAGAAACGTCAACAGATGACATTAATGTGGGAGGAAGAATAAATAATAAAGGAAAATACAGGAAGATACATGGAGACTTAGATCACTTAAATGCTAAAAGATGAAAGATAGTTCAAAATAGCTCTAAATAATGATAGTGACACATCTCTCCAGAAAATAATATCAAACAATTGCACAGCATCAAGTCTAAGGTATCAAAATTAGAAGTATAAAGGTGATTTTGTATACATCATTAAATCTGAAAGACTGGTAATAAGAAGCAATAAGATATTTTTAAAAACTGCTACATTAAAAAGATAGATGCACTGTAATTAAGTAGGGCAGAAAGAACTCAAAGATTCACTGCACATTAAAAATCTCAGTACTAGAAAAAAAAATAGGCAAAACTGAAGAAAGAAAGCCAGAAATGTTGCTACTAAAGAACTATAAATGGTCTCCATTAAGTATTTTACTTAAGAAAAGGAAAATAAAATTTTGCCTATTTACCTAATTTTAGGAAGTTTCTTAGACATAATTTTTCATGTTTTCATCTGTTCCCAGTACAATTTAATTAGTAGGGTGGGAGGTAAGATGGAAAAATCTTGGTTCTGCATTGTGAAGCCAGTCATTATATTCATGTGTGTGTGTGTGTGTGCGCATTTGTTCATCTTTATCTAGCATGAACTATCAAAAGCAAATTGCTGACAGCTAATCAATCAGAAGCCACATTTCCAAGACTGTGTGTCATTCCTGCAATCAACACTGAAAATCATAAGAATGATTCTCCAAAGCGTGACAAGGGACTGCAGAGGACAAGACCCCAACAGTCTTGATGTGTACTCTGTTCAGAATGCCGTTCTGAGATTTCTTTCTCTTATTCAAGTTGCTCTTGTTAATTGCTCCCTTTTTTGTGTGTACAGATGCATGTGCATGCTTATTGTATACGTGTGTATGTTGGAGGAATGGAAATGAAGATGGAAAAATAGAGATGATTTTGCAAACAACATTCCCATCTAATTGTTATTGGTGGCTGAACATTAATATCTGATCTTTTTTGTGAGCTCATTCTAGATTTGAACAATTGAGCCATAAGTCACAATAACTAGGTAGATAAAGAATGATTTATGGATTTTATTAGGTGATAAAGTTAAGGACTGATCTTGGTCCAGAGTGCCTTCCAAACCCTGCTTTCCACCTTCTTCATCCTCAGGGCCTGTGGCAGAACTTCTTGTTGATAAATTCTTGGAGAAGGGAAGAGAAAATTTAAAACAACTAATGACAGGTTTCCTTTTGTCCAAACAGACAAATGAAGAAGACAAAGGAAATGCTGGTTTGCAGATGAGGACATGTTTTTCTCAAACAAATTTCCTGGGAAGGAAAAGAAAGAGTCTGTCTGCAAAGGAATGTGAGCTAAGGTCCTACCCAATGCTCCAAATTTCAGAGCAGACCATTGCAAGACTTCTCAGAACCGCAACCACTGCACTGACTCTGACTCCAAATCCTTTGATAATCTTCGCATTTCCTTGCTTTTTCTTTTCTTTTACGTGAAATCTACCACATTAAAAATGTGATTTTCTACGGAACATATAATGGTTTCAGTCATGCTGACAAACCTTTTCTCATGAACTAACTCATCTACTTACTTTCAATAAAATTGTAGTTAATTTTTTTTTTATTTAAAAGAGAATAAAACAAAAGGGGGCAGTACAGAGCAGATCAGAACAGGACAACATAGGCAACACAGTACTTTACATTAAGTCAACTGGACAGCAACAGTATCTAACACCATATCTCTTACTCTGCTATAGTTGAGCATAGTTTCAATTACAATAATATTAACCATAACACAACAGTATAAAGCCATGCATATAGTGAAAGAATTCCAGGGCTTTCTGAACCGAATAATAGAAAATGATCAATGGGTATTATAATATCTCATTTTTGATAAAAAAGAAAAAAATTGGTTTGAACTTATCACACATATTCAAATTCCAATAAGACACAATGTGGTAGATAGAACCAATGGTAATAGAACATAAAAAGCATGGTAGGACTTCTAAGAAGGATAATATTAAATCAGCAATAGCTGTCATAATGTTTTCTTCAAAACAGCTGTTCATATCATCATGCATGATATAGTCAAACAAAACAGGATAACACCATTCCAACTGATGATTTAAAACTTTGAAAGACTTTGAAGCTATGAGATGGGGCCTCAAGCTTACCATAAAGTCAAATATACTCTTATCAAATCTCATGTTAGGGAGATTATATGGTATTTACCCTTGTGAGTTTGGTTTATTTCACTAAAGAGAATGGTCTCAAGTCGTGTCCATTTATTTATAAATATCTTGATGTGATCATTCTTTATAGCTGAGTAGTACTCCGTTGTATAAAAATGCCACAACTTTTTTTTCCATTCCTCAGTTAATGGGCACTTAGGTTGTTTCCAAGATCTGGCTATTACAATTGTGCTGCTATAAACATGGGTGTACATAAATCACTGTGGTACGATGTTTTCAGTTCTTCTGGAAATATGCCTAGAAGCGGAATAGCTGGGTCAAATGGGACTTCCATACCCAGCGTTTTGAGGAATCTCCAGACTGACCTCCACAGTGGTTACAGCAGTCTACACTCCCACCAACAGTGCAGAAGAGTTCCTTTTTCCCCACAGCCTCTCCAACACTTGTTGTTGGTAGTGTTTTCTATCTTGGCCATTCTTTCTGGAGTGAGATGGAATCTCAGTGTGGTTTTAATTTGCATTTCTCTCATGACTAATGATGATGAACATTTTTTCATGTATGTATTTGCCATTCGTATGTCTTCATCTGAGAACTGTGTATTCATTTCAGATGCCCATTTTTGGGTTGGGTCTTTGAATTTCGAGGCTCTGATTTTTTTTAATTCTTTATAAGTTTTAGACAAAAGTCCTTTGTCTGAGGCGCTGTCCATGAAGATTTTTTCCCAATTTGTGGGTTTTCTTTTCACTCTGCTGGAAACCTCTTTTGACATGCAGACACTCTTTAATAAGATGTGGTCCCAGTTATTGATTCTGGGAAGTACTTCCCATGTACTTTGGTTCTTGTTCATGAATTCTCTTCCTACCCCTATATCTTTGAGGTTTTTACCTACTTTGTCTTC
>PVJX010000832.1:0-53724 GCA_004027295.1 Dolichotis patagonum
AAAAAAAAAAAAAACAAGTTTCGTTCAAACATGATAAGCAAGGACACGGGCACTGTTTGCATTTTAAGGAAGCACAGTGCAGTCCCATCCCCCCATCCCAGCCGTGCATATCAGCCAGTATCTTTTCAGGTTGAGTTGGTTGAAGAATTTCGGTTTTATTTTGCTTGGGAACAAACTGACTTTCTAATTTGTTGCTTCGTTATGACAATTGTCATTCTGTCATTTTGTGCTTTTACCTTTAACAGACCAATTTGGGACACTGCTTACATGGAAAGAGAAAAAATTACCCTTAGAGCTGATGTCTAAGCTCTCCTTATGCCTGTGGCACTTACTTTGGTTTCCTGAGGAAGCTCCAGGGCTCCATTTATTTCCTCTTGAACTCGTACATCCTTCATTTCTACCTGCTCTCATTACTTGATATTCAACAGCCAAGTGGTTCGTAGGATTACAAAACATCTGACTTGGCATAAACTCTACAGTGGGTTTCAGGGTTACCCAAAAACTGTTTGTAATATCCCTGAAGAAGATGCAACATTAAGTTATGATCTCCATGTGATAAGAACTTTCACAAATTGACAAATAAATGGGGAATACTGAAACTTACTAGAGATCAAAGGAATAAAGATTTTGCTTCATTAAGACTTTTTCTCACTAAATTAGTGATCTTTAAGAGCGCGTTCCTGTTGGTGCTGCCAGTCTGGAGTAAGGCAGGGTGCCTCTCTGGGGCTGGCAGCCGCTGAAGGCAGAGCCATCCTGACAGCTGGTCACAGACCTGGGTTCTTGGACCCCGTGATTCTGTTGTTGAAAACATACAACTAACAACATAATGGAATATTTTTAAAAGCTGCATAAAATGAATAGAACTGAATTATTTGTAATATAAAAAGCCTAAATACCTGTCTTGGTTACTTTTCTCTCATTGCTGAGACAAAATACCTGATGCCCACAATGAAGGGTGGAAGGGTTCATTAGGTCAATTTGTGGAGGTTTCAGCCGGCTCCAAGGCAGGCTGGCTCAGTGAGGGGCACCAGTCCATGGCAGCAGCAGAAGCAACAAGAGCAAAAGGGGGTGGTGGCAAGGGCAGAATGCTGATTCTAACGTAATAATACAGTGTTGATAGACTTCATATTGGTTCTTAAACCTGTGTTATAATGTCAAAGTTGTGAAATGATATGAATAAGCATGTTTATGTATCTGGAAATCTGTTTAAAGAAATGTGTCTGGTTGCCAAGTTGACAAGGGGTGGATTGTTATGGTTGATGCATTGCGTCGACTTGAGAAGTTTACAAGTTTAACTAAAAGACTCAGCAGGGGACCGGGGTCCTCACTTCTTAAACATCCTTAGCCTCTGCAAGAGGAGCACAGGAGGTGGTGTGAGTGCCACACCTGCCCCAGCACAGGTAGCCTGCTTACAATATAAGTGGGGGAAAGAGGCTTGCTCCCCGCTATTTGCTCTGGTTGCTTTGCTCTTTTCTGCTGCCTTGAGCTGTTGCCCCTCACCAAGCCATCCTGCCTTGGAGCCAGCTGATTGTGGACTGAAACCTCTACAAACTGTGAGCTAAATAAAACCTTTCGTTCCTTAATTTATTTTGTCTCAGCAAGGAGAAAAAAGTAACCAAGACGATGCCCAGTAGTAGCTTACAGAAGTGAATTAGAATGCAGTCAGCCTGGCAGAATACCTCAGACCTTTCCAATGATGTGTGGTTCACGAGCATATGGGAAAAGATTAAATCCTGCAGTGCAGTGTGCAGATAATAAGTCACTGAAATAAGGAAACACGACATCAGTGCTGTCAGGAGCAGCTGTCCCAGGCGAGGTAGGTCTGCCACAGCCAACCGACCCTGCACATTTTGGGCTTGTGACCTCCACAGTCTCAGGAGCTGGGGACGGGATGAAACAGAACAAATGGGTCACCCAAGTGTCTGGCCTGGAGAGGGGCTGTACGGGGAGACCGAGGAGCTGCCTGTCTTGTGTAGCAGCTCCAGCGGCTCCAGCTAGAGCTATCTTAGGAACTTCCCTTTTCAGAAAACATGAGCTTTCTGAGAGTGCATGCCTGGAAATATGTATTTTGCTCTCACATGAGGATGATTTCCAGAGTGCAGAATTCTGAGATCCTATCATTGCTTCTCTGGGTTAGGAAAGCTCGTGCACTGCTGTATTCTAGTGCTCACTGATACTGATTAAAAATTTTATTCTCTTAATCCTAAAATTCATCTGGAACCAGAAGAGACAAGAATAGCAAAGGCAATTTGGAGCAACAAAGGCAAGGCGGGGGGCATCACAACACCCGACTTGAAATTACACTATGAAGCTGTGATTCAAGCAGCATGGTCCTGGCCAAAAACAAAACAAAACAAAACCCTGAAGATCAATGCAACAGATTAAAAGATGCAGAGATAATTCCATACATACTAAGCCACTTTATCTTTGACAAAGGTGCCAAACACATTCACTGGAAGAAATGATGCTGGAAAAACTGGCTCTGCACATGCTGAAGGTTAAAATTAGACCCATATCTTTCACCATGCAATAAACTAAATTCAAAATGGATCAGAGATCTAAATATTGAAACAGAAACATTAAATCTGCTGGAAGATAGAATAGGTAAAACTCTCAAAGACATTTAATCATAAAGTCTTATAGGCAAAGACTTTATGACTACAACCCCTATTGCATAGGAACTATCACAAAGAATCAACAACTGGCATCTCATCTTACTAAAAGACTTATGCACAGCAAGAAAATCCACCAACAGAGTGAAGACACAAAAGATTACTATTGAGAACGTAAAAAGAACTCAAAAAATCAGGCCTCCCACATTTAAAGGCCCAATTCAAAAATGGGCATCTGAGAACGCACACTTCTCCGATAAGGAAATACAAACAGTAAATAAATGTATGAAGAAATGTTCAGCATCACTGGTCATTTGAGAGAGATGCAAATTAAAATAACACTGAGACTCCAGCTCACCCTGGAAAGAGTGGATACCATCAAGAAATCATTCTATAACCCGTGCTGGTGGAGCTGTGGGGGGAAAGGAACCCTTCTCCACTGTTGGTGGGAGTGCAGACTGGTGCAACCACTGTGGAAATCAGTGTGGAGATTCCTTAAAAATTAAGATTGGAAGACCCATTTGATCCAGCTATTCCCCTGGGTATCTTCCCAGAAGCATTAAAAACATCATACTACAGTGATATATGTGCACCCGTCTTTACAGCGACACAATTTGTAATAGCCAGATCTTGGAAACAACCCAAATGCCCATCAACCAAGGAATGGATAAAAAAGATGTGGTACTTTTATACAGTGGAGTACTGCTCAGCCATAAAGAAATATTGCTTTGAGACTTTTATAGATAAATGGATGCAACTAGAGACAATACTCATAAGTAAAAAAATTAAACATGCATGTGTAAACATCATAGTCTACTATGAGAAGCTGAAAAATATGTGTGTGTGTGTGACAGTTAAGACAGTTTTACTACTAATTTTACTTAGTTCATTGAAAAAAAAGATTTGCGCTATTGTTTGGACTATTAAATACTGATATCTTGTACTCTGAGTAACTAATTTAAAGACTACAATATGCAATGTAAAAAAAAACAGTATGCAATGTATTAACCATTGTTGCCCTCTATCTTGTTTTGAAATTTTGTTTTTTTCTCTTTAACATAAAAAACAGTAAGAATTTTAAATTCCTGAAAATTACGAAGTAAAGTTACCTTTTAGAGAGAGAAAAATATTATTCTTTTAATTATCGTTTGGTTAAAAAAAAAATACCGTGCTTGTCCTCTCAGAATCCCCATGGATTACTTATTTTGGAGGATCTGGGCTTTTATAAAGATGAATCTAGGTGGCTTTTGTCTGCTTATTTTGCTTTGTGTTTCATCTATTCTGCTTGACGGTTGATTTTTTTTAACTCAAATGTGTTTACCTTTCTTAGTTTGGGGAAATTTTCTGCTGTTCTGTCTTTGTTTTGATTTTTCCCCTCATCCACATTCTGTTTTACCCTATTTTAGAATCTTATTAGATGCTGAGCCTCCTAAAATGATTCTACATGAATCCTCTCTATCATATATTCCATTTTTTTTTCTCATTGGATATATTGTATCTTGATTTTAACTTTCAGATCTTCCATTAAAAGTTTAACCAATTACTTTCTTTTTTTAAAATTTTATTTAAAGAGAAAAAAAAACAAAATAGAAAAAAGGGTAGTAACAATACAAAATTCCAAAGGAAAAAAAGAAAAGAACAACAACAACAAAAAAAAAAAACCACAAAGAAATCACTACTTGGTAAGTTATACACTGTCATCTTGGAAATAGTTGTTCAAGTTACAAAATTAAAGCATACAAAGTAGACATTCAAACAGTGAGACTGTTAACAGTTCTGCTCAACAATCTAACAAAAATAGTAATATGGTCATCTATCTTATACACTTAAGCATACATGCAATTATATCCTTTAGAGCACTTTCTTTTCCTCTCTTTTTTATAGTAACAAGTACGCATTTTGGGTTTTATTACTCCTACAGTTCTTATTACTTTTTACACTAGAGACACAATGTGGTATTTATAAATATGATTCTTATTTATTTCACTAATGAGGATAGTCTCAAGTTGTCTCCATTTCCCTATGAAGGCCTCGAGATCATCCTTTTTCATAGCTGAGTAATATTCCATAGTATAAAAATACTACATCTTTTTCATCCACTCTGCAGTTGATGGGAATCTTGGTTGTTTCCAAGATTTAGCTATTACAAATTGTGCTGCTTTAAACATGGGTGCACATATATCACTGTGATATGAACTTTTTAGTTTTTCTGGGAAAATACCCAGGAGGGGAATAGCTGGGTTGAATGGAGCTTCTACTCCTAGTCTTCTGAGAACTCTCCATATTGATTTCCATAGTGGTTGCACCAGACTGCATTCCCGCCAACAGTGGAGCGGTGTTCCTTTTTCCCCACAGCCTGGCCAACATTTGTTAGCAGTTGATTTCTTGATGGCAGCTATTCTTTCTGGTGTGAGATGATATTTCAGTGTTGTTTTAACTTGCATTTCTTGAATGACCAGTGATGGTGAACATTTCTTCATGTATTTATTTGCCATTTGTATGTCTTCATCTGAGAACTGTGTGTTTTTGAGGTCTTTCAATTTGGGGGGATTTGATGTTTTTCAATTCTTTATATGTTCTTGATATAAGTCCTTTGTCTGAGGGGTTGCTAGCTAAAATTTTTTCCCATTCTGTGGGTTTTCTTTTCACTATGATGGTGATTTCTTTTGAAGTGCAGAAACTTTCCAATAATATGAGATTCCAGTTGTTGACTCTTTGAAGTGTTTCCCGTGCAGTTGGCGTTTTGTTCATGAATTCTCTGCCTACCTCTATGTCTCCAAGATTTCTACCTACCTTATCTTCTAGTAGATTTAGTGTTTCTGTTTTAATGTTTAGGTCTTTGATCCATTTAGACTTTAGTTTTGTGCACGGTGATAGGCATGGATCTAGTTTCAGTCTTCTGCATGGGGAAAGCCGATTTTTCCAACACCATTTATTAAAGAGGCTATCCTTCCTCCAGTGAACATGTTTAGCACCTTTGTCAAATATCAGGTGGCTGAGTGTCTTTGTACCTATACTTGCATCTTCTAATCTGTTCCATTGATCCTCAGGTCTATTTCTTTGCCAGCACCATGCTGATTTTATTACTGTGGCTTTGTAGTACAGTTTCAAGTCAGGAATTGAGATGTATCCTGCCTTGCCTTTGTTGCCCAGAATTGCCTTTGCTATTCTAGGTTTCTTCTGGTTCCAAATGAATTTTAGGACTGTTGTTTCTAGATCTGTGAGGTATGTCAATGGTATTTTGATTAGGATTGCATTAAATGTGTATAACAATTTTGGGAGTATGACCATTTTCACAATGTTGGTTCTTCCTAGGCAAGAGCAAGGAATATCCTTCCATTTTCTAATATCCTCTTCAGTCTCCTTTTTTAGCCTAGTGTAATTTTCAGCATATAGGTCTTTTACATTCTTAGTTAGGTTGATGCCTAAGTATTTCATTTTTTAGATGTTATTGTGAAGGGCGATATTTCCATAATTTCTCTCTCAGTGAGTTTCTTCTTTGTGTACAGGAATGCTATTGATTTTTGAGCGTTGACTTTGTATCCAGCTACACTGCTGAATTTGTTTATTACCTCTAGTAGCCTTTTAATGGAGCTTTTTGGGTCTTCTATATAGAGTATCATGTCATCTGCAAATAGTGATAATTTAACTTCTTCCTTTCCTATCTTTATTCCTTTTGTTTCTTTCTCTTGTCTGATTGCCCTGGCTAGTGTTTCCAGAACTGTATTGAAAAGGAGTGGTGATAGTGGACATCCTTGTCTTGTTCCTGATTTTAAAGTGAAAGCTTTCCAGTTTTTTCCATTTAGTATAATATTGGCTGTTGGTTTGTCATAGATGGCCTTTATAAGGTTGAGGTAGACACCGTGTATTCTGAGTTTTTGAAGGGTTTTTATTATGAACATATGTTGGACTTTATTGAAAGCTTTTTCTGCATCTATTGAGATGACCATGTGGTTTTTATTTTTGGCTCTGTTGATGTGGTGTGTTACATTTATTGATCTGTGTACATTAAACTATCCCCGCATTCCTGGAATGAACCCCACTTGGTCATGATGTATAATCTTCTTGATGATTTGCTGCATTCTATTTGCCAGTATTTTATTGAGAATCTTTGCATCAATGTTCATTAGTGAGATTGGCCGATTGCTCTCCTTTTTGGTTGGGTCTTTCTCTGGTTTGGGTATGAGAGTAATACTTGCCTCCAGGAATGATTTAGGGAGGATTGCTTTCTTTTCAATTTCATTGAAGAGTTTAAGGAGTATTGGCATCAAGTCTTCTGTAAATTTCTTGTAGAATTCAGCTGTGAATCCATCAGGGCCTGGGCTTTTCTTTGTTGGTAAGTTTTTTATTATGTTTTTAATTTCAATAGCTGATATTGGGTTATTCAAAATTGCTATATCTTCTTGGTTGAGCTTTGGTAGTTCATATGTTTCTAGAAATCTGTCCATTTCCTCTGTGTTTTCCTCTCTATGTGAGTAAAGATTTTCAAAGTAGGTATTCATGATCTTTTGAATTTCCATGGGATCTGTAGTAATTTCCCCCTTTTCAGTCCTTATTGCATGAATTTGGGTTTTTTTCATTCTTTTTCATTATAAGGTTAGCTAGAGGTTTGTCAGTTTTGTTTATTCTTTCAAAAAACCAACTTTTTGATTCATTAATTCTTTGTATTGTTTTTTAAGTTTCAATTGCATTGATTTCTGCTCTAATCTTCACAATTTCCTCTCTTCTATGAGCTTTAGGTTTAACTTGCTCTTCTTTTTCTAGAAGCTTGAGATGAAGCATTAGATTGTTTATTTGTGCTTGTTCTGTTTTCTTGATATGACAATTTATTGCTATATATTTCCCTCTTAAGACCGCTTTCATTGCATCTCACAGATTACAGTATGTTGTGTCTGCATTTTCATTGAATTATAGGTATTGCTTTATTCTTTAATTTCATGTGTAGCCCACTGGTTGTTCAAAAGGTTGTTATTTAATTTCCATGTATTTATGCCAGTTTTGCAATTTCTTTTCCCATTAATTTCCAATTTCAGTGATCTATGGTCAGATAGTATGCATGGGATAATTTCAATAACTTTGCATTTACTTAAGAAAGTTTTATGGGAAAATATATGGTCTATTTTGGAGCATGTCCTGTGTGCAGCTGAGAAGAACGTGTATTCTGATGTGGTTGGGTGAACACTCTGTAAACATCTACTAAGTCCAATTGCTCACAGGTATGATTCAGTTCTATTATTTCTTTGGTGATTTTTTGTCTAGTTGATCTGTCTCTTTGTGACAATGGGCTGTTAAAGTCCCCTGTAATAATTGTGTTCTTGTGTATTTGGTTTTTCATGTCCTTTAGTATCTGTCTTACATAGTTGGGTGCTCCTGTGTTTGGTGCATATATATTTATAATTGTTAGTTCTTCCTCTTGAATTTTTCCACTTATGAGTATGTAGTGACCTTCTTTGTCTCTTTTAATAATTTTAGGTTTGAAGTTCACATTGTCTGCAAATAGGATAGTTACCCCTGCTTTTTTCTGGGTTCCTGTTGCATGGAATACTGTTTTCCATCCTTTGACTTTTAATCTATGAGTTTATTTTTGAGTCAGATGTGTTTCTTGTATACAGCATATTGTGGGATCCTGTCTCTTGATCCATTCCATCAACCTGTTTCTTTTGATATGTGAATTGAGCCCATTTACATTTATGAATATCACTGATATGTACAGCTTTACTTTGCCATGTTGTGTTACTATTGTTAGTTTCCTGCTTTTCTCCCTTGTTTACTTTCTTGTCCAGCCTGGTGATTTCTTTCTGTTGTTGTTCTGGAGATTGTGGTCATTTTTATCTCTATCTAGGATGTCCTTCAGCACTCTTTCTAAGGTTGGTTTAGTGGATATGAATTTCTTCAGTTGTTCTTTGTCATGGAAGTATCTTTTTTCTCCATTAAATTTGAAAGACAGTTTTGCTGGGTACATCAGTCTGGGTTGAAAGTTGTTTTCTTTTAGGGCTTGAAATACATCACTCCAAGCTCGTCTTAACCTGAAGGTTTGTGCTGAGAAGTCTGCCATGATTCTAATAGGCTTTCCTTAATATAGGTGAGTTGTGTCTTTTCTCTAACAGCTTTTAGTATTCTGTTTTTATGCTGTATGTCTGCGATCTTAATTATTATATGTCTAGGTGTAGGTTTATGTTGGTTATGACTATTTGGCATTCTATATGCCTCACTTATTTGTATATCAGATTTTTCCTCCATGTTTGGGAAATTTTCTGCCATTACTTCTGTGAACAGCTTAGCTATATCTCCTGCCTCCTCACTGATGCCTATTAATCCAACATTGTTTCTCCTGGCATCATCTTGAGGCTGCTGGATTGTCCCTTCATACTGCTTTGTTGTTTTTATAAGGACAAATGATCCTGTCCTCAAAGTTCAAAATTCTATCCTCAGCTTCATTTAAATGGCTTTGCAGGCTTTCAATACAATTTTTTGTTTCTTGCGTATCTCTTTGAATTGTTTGGTGGATTCTGCTCATTTTCTGCATTGTTCATTCAAAGTTTTAATCAATTTCCCATGCTCCTGTATTTTTTTTATCTATTTCTTCTCTAGCTATGTTGCACAACTCATTTACTAAGGTTGTTACTTTTATCTTTACATAAGACATTATTTCTAATTTGAGTTCCTCTATAGCCTCATGGATTTGTTTCTTTACTTCATTTGCTATCTTTTCAGAGATTTCTGGTGTGTGACTTTTAAGGTCCTCTATTTCATTATCGCTTGCACTTGCCTCTGATGGACTAGATGTTTGGGATTGCATGTTGCCTTTTTGTTTAGTCGTTTTCACCATTTGGGTAAATTTCTGGTCTTTCTATCTCAACAGTCACAACTTTCTGTAGTGTGTGTTTTAGGGTCCTACTGTGTGGTTGATGTTTGTCAAATTGCTGGGTACCACAATGAAGAGGAGGTCCAGTCTCCTGAATTCCTCCTACATGGTCTGTTGGGTGAGTCCTATATTCTTTCTGGGCTAACTCACCCAGAAGTATTGATATAGGGCAACTCTCAGTTCCTGCTATTGTTATATCTTCAGGTTGTTGCAGGTCACCAGGTCTCCATGGCTATAGTGTTTGTGTCAGCTGAGGCCCTATTGTGTCACTGGGGGTCTCATAAGTTCTTTTAATTTCTTCTAAGTTGGGGGGGGTGGTATTGGCGCACTCCTCAACCTGTCTGATGTTCTCTGTGTGGGGGAGGGGGTTACCCACTCTCTTGCCAGGTTCGCCAAGGTCTTATACTTGGAGGGAGTTTCACTTCTGCTCCTATTTACCCACTGCAGACCTCTATTTTAGGGGGCAACTCACCACACTGACTGGAGCATGATAAGGTCTTCTGTTTGGGTGAGGGGTTTCTGAGTCTCTCATCGAGCCAGCATGGTAGTCCACTGTAGCCCAAGGTTCCGATGTTCCTGGAGGAAGGGTGGGCCCAGCAGCGGCAGTCCCAGGCAGCCAAGGCCTTCCTCCGCCGGCCTCCTCCGCGATGCTCCAGGCAGGCGAAGAGTGGGCCCAGCAGCGGCAGTCCCCCAGCCTACTTTCTATTGTTTCTCATTCTCTGATAACCTGTATTTCATATCACCCTAGACTACTGTGTGGAAACAGTATTTTTTCAAATCACTATTGGTATTAATTAGAATTTACATTTTTTTCAGTGTATTGAATTATACTTACTCAGCTTCTGTATCATTGTTAGTTTCTGGTGGCCTTTTTATGCCATTGATTGTTTTAAATGCCTGGTAACCCTTGTTGTCCATCTGTTTAGACAAACTGTACTTGATTAACAAAGGTGACCGGCAAGCGCCTTCTTGGTTGATGCATAGTCCTTCTAGTAACTTCTCTTTGGAAACAGGCTTAGGGGAGGGGTTGGCCAAGTGGCCCAGGCCCATGAGCTGGGCGGTAGCTAGCAGGCCAGGCAAGCTCTGTGAGTAAGTTCAGGGCGCCTCCAGGGCCGACCACCCAGCTGCTGCATGTCAGCCGAGGCCTGGCCTCTCCCGGTAGGTGTCCCGATCTCAGCAGAAAGCTGCTGTTTTTGGTCTGGGACCCACCCACCTTGGATTTCTGGCCCAGTTGTTTGAGGGCAGGAGTGGGGAAGCAGAGAGGTCACGGTGCGGTCCACGTGCTGCTGCTCCCTTCCGGATGCGCTGCGACCTGCTCTCTCTGCATCAGCCAGCTCAGGCCGGACCCTCAGGCAGAAGGCCCCAGCTTAGCACTGCGTGCTCCTCCACGGGTCAGGACCCTTTATGTTCTCTCTGCTGTCCTGAATTTTCTAAACCCAGTGTGTGTTATTACAACGATAGTATGATAAGTAACAACAAAAGTGAGAGCCTTAGACACATCCTCACCAGGCACGAAGGGAGGAGCCCCGTCTGTCCACGCTTCAGTCCGTCCAGCGCCAGAAGGACACCATGCCCCACAGTGCCCTGAGCCGATGGAGGCCAAGGCTGGAGACTGCTGTCCCATTTATGCTTTTTATTTTCCCAAGCTGGATTAAGATGTTAACACAGGAAGAGGGTCAAACCCGCTACTAAAAAGATATATCAGTTAACTTTTCTGCTTAACAAGCACCCCGAAACTTGGCAGCTCAGAACAGTGAGTGTTTACCTACCTGCTGCTTGCTGGACCTGGTTGGAGGGGTGACTGGCCGCTTGTTTCCCCACTGCACAGCCCAGTCTGGGCTCACTCATGGTGCCAGGGTGCGGGATTCAGGAGCAGCTAGAGGGAGGCCAAGGCGCAGGGCTCGCATTGCACTGCTTCTGCATCTGGTAACGAGGCAGAACAGATTCCAGGGCCTGGGGCGTGAGCTCACGTCTGCGTGGATCTGCAGAGACCGTGTCAGTTTTGCGGCTTACCGTTGACACCTCTGACCTCCTCGGGTCTCTTGCTGTCTCCACAGGCTTCTGAGGACACAGTCCCTGGAATGGTTCTACAGTAACGTGAAGAGCCGCTTCAAGCGCTTCGGCAGCGCCAAGGTCCTCAACAACCTGTACCGGAAGCACCGGCTGGAGTCTGGCGTGGGCTTCGACGTCCTAGGTACTCTCTGCTTGCGGCTCTGGGGTGTTTGGTGGCTGCAGGGTGGAGGAAGCCCAGGCATGGAGCCCTGGACGCTGGGCACACTGTCCTGGGCCAGAGGGATTTGTTTAGCTTTCAGTGATGGTAAGAAGCAGGAACCAAGGGCTGCAGCAAGGCTCTGCTCAGTTTGGCCTCTCTGGCTTCCTGCGTCCCTGCTGGCTCGAGCCAATGTGTTAGGAGCTGGGAAGAGCAAAATATTCCTGCCAGTCATGGATATTTTAATTCCGGATTCCTAGAAATGAAAGAGGAAATGAATGAATGAGGATTGTTGCAAATTAGAGACCAGCCTGGGCTACAAAGTGAGCTCAAGGCCAGCCTGAGCTGCACAGTGAGACCCTGTCTCAAAAAAAAAAAAGGCAAAGAAAAGAAAGACTTATCGTCCTGCATTGGTGAGGAAGCCTGGAAGTCACTGGGTTTGGTTAAGAGAGACCCAGCTTGCGCACCAAAGCTGCGCCCTCCTCTCCTCTTCCCACTCCGAGCCCCCTCTCCCGTGCAATGGGAGAAGTGAGCAGCAGCAGTGCCGGGGGGACACCCAGGCTCCACAGCGAGGGGCGGTCTGCAGTCCCCTGCGCCCAGCCAGCGGGAGGAGTGGCAGTCCGAAGAGGGGCTGAGTCCTCATCCTCTGACACTGGTGTGAAGGTGACAGAGCCCCATCCCACCTGGAGCTTTTCAACATCAGGATTTTCCATGGCTGTGTTCTCCATAAGGTCTTCCAGCTGCTTAGGAAACAGGAAAGGAGGGTCCCAGCACCCGGGGTCTCCACCCTTCAAACTCAGGAAGCCGCCCCTGGGAGAGCAGCTCCCAGCCCCCGGCCTGCGGGCTGATGGCTGCGGCACCTGATGTTTGTGGTCTCGTTACTGACTTCTGAAGACTTTTCTCTGGAAATAGAGGCAAGAAAGGAAGCAAACTTAAAAGATACGCTGTTACCAGCAGCTTTTGACCCAAAAAGAGATCTCAGGAAGATCCCAGAGTAAGCCAGCTGGCCCGTCCACACCTCCCATCCTTCCCTCCTTGTGCCATGGCTCCGCCTCTTCCACCCCCTGTGTCACCTTCACCGAGTGTAAATACAGAATTTCTTTGCCACTCAATGCAAATGGGGGGGCGGCAGCATCCCGCAGCGCAGAGCTGGCTTCCACCCTCCCCTTTTTCTCATGGCCCTGTGAGGAGGGGGGCCCGGGCTCTGCAGGGCTGTGAAATGCTTGCTGCCAACCTGGAAGGAGAGCACTGGGGGCTGAGGGGCACTGGCCGGGAAGGAAGGTCTGGGCGCTACCCACTGACCTTTCCTCGCCCTCTGGTACCAGCACTGGCTGCCGTGCTCTGGGGACTTGGGGGTGTTACTGCCAGCCTCTGCTGTACACCGTGATATGCAGGTGTTCCCAGAGCCTGGCTCAATACCTGGCCCACCAGTGTCCCCGGGACCGACTAGCAGTCGTGCAGGCCCAGACACGTCATGGCGATATCAGGGCTGGTGGTAAAGTAGTCTGTGTCTCTGTTTAAAACAAGATTTGTTTGTTAAACCTGGAGACAGCAGACAGTTGGTGGTTTGTGACACGGCACTAAAGCCTGCAAAAGCACAGAGGCTCAGTCCTGCAATGGTGGGATGAGGCCCACAGACCACGGGGAAACTCAGGCACACACAGTGTGGACAGATTCTCCCATGCTTGCAAGGCCTCCTGGTTGTCAATGGGGAGTAAATGGGGGTGACCTGTCACCCAGCCCCCTTGGGGTGCATCTGCAGCCCTGGCTACACGTTAGCATCACCCAGGAGCTCTGAGCAGGCGCCCCAGTCCCAGGCCATCGTCCACCAGTTACTTCCGAGTCTCTGGAGGTAGAGCCCTGTCTGTCTGTCTGTCTGTCTGTCCTCCATCTCTCATGTCCCTATCACTTACCCATCATCTATCTATGATCTGTCTGTCATCTACCCAACTAGCCTCCATCCCTCCTCCCCTCCATCCATTTAGTCACCTTTAAATTCCCAGAGTTGTTTAAAAGACTTAGACCCTCAGCTAGACCTGCACAATGATCAGGTGGTCAAATCCTGAGTAAGGTGTTTCCGTCTTCACCTCTGCCGGGGGAAATTCTTTTCAGGACCTTGGCTGTCAGACTCTGACCTAAAACTCCGCAGTGCACAAGTGTGAGCGTGGACCATGTCGTTCACCTGCCACACCCGTGCACTGAGGTTGCACACGTCACCCGCTGAGTCTCGTGGGCCACTGTGCCACACACACCTCATCTGTCCTCATCCATTTAGCTGTCCCCAGCTGCAGCCCGGGTCAGGTGACCAGGTCAGGCCTGAAGAAGACCTCCGGTCAAGCAGATTGGCCTAAGATGCATGCAGTACCTGCCGAGCTCAGAGCCAGGGTACAGCCCAGCTGGGATCTGACAGACCAAGGAGTCGTCCTGGGACATTTAGTTCACGCGGAACCTGGGGTGTCTCCCTGGGAGCCGGGCCCCCACCGCCTCTGACCTCCTTCCCTCCCTCCTTACCCTGCCCTCACCCTCCTCTCCACGAGCGCTCTCCAGCACAAGGCCCAGCCCCTCATCCTCTGGCTGGCGCCACCACAGTGCGCCAGCCCCATCCTGTTCACCTCACGGGCGTCCTCTCACCCCTGCTGTCCACGGGTTTGCAGACCCGCCATCACACCATCCCTCCTGGATGCTCCATCACACCCCCGCCTTGCTCCCCAGAACAGGGAAGCTCCGGCACATGGGACGCACTCATGCTGCCTCCACTTCCTGCCAATGCATGGCAGCAGGTGGCAGGTGGGCCACCTCCCACCGTGGGCACAGAGCCCACCTGGCACTGCCATGAGCCTGTTGCTGGCTTCACTGCTGTTGGGGTAAAGCCCAAAGCACTAATGGGCCACCACATCCCGGGGCCCAGGTCATGGCAACCCAGGCACCCACTGTGCGTCCCCCATGGGCTCTGTCCAGGGCTCCCCAGCTGCACCCCTGCTGGCCTCGCTGCCTGGCTCGTCTTCCTGTGCACACGTCCTTCCTGGGCGCCGTTCCCCCACCCCTTGCCAAGCGCCTCCTCCTGACCTGGCTGCACCTCTGGGGTCTGATGATACCGTCTTCCCCACAAGACTCTCAAGTCGGCTTTGATCCCCAAACCCTGCCGGGCCTCAGGCCCAGCACCCGTGGGTGCGTGGTGTCCATGGGCTGGCTGTGCTGCCATGGACCATCCAAAGGCTTCCCAAGTGACACAGGACCTGAGGAGGCAGATCCTTCACCAGGGATTGTGGAAGCCTGGCTGGAAACAAACACAGCGAGGGACGTTCGGCCAGGCTGTCAGCCCCTTTGTCACACAGTGACTTTGCTCACCAGACCCACCCAGACGCCCTCCAGCACCTGGTGCCCCGGGGTGCCTGTGACGCCCAGCTGTCCAGGCATCAAAAGCGCCTGTCCCCCCCCCAGGGAGCTGAAGCAGAGCGGGGCAGCTCTCATGTGTTCCCTTGCTGCCCTGGAGCAGCTTCTTCACCAGCGGCCAGTCGGGGGCTTTTGAGCTTTGGTTTTGAGCCACCTGAGGTGTCCTTGCTCCCAGGACACTGAAATGTGGTGGTCAGAAGATGAAGGGCCCGTCCACCTCAGGAGATGTCAGCGGATGAATCCACACAGGAGCAAAGATCTGAGAACCCCGCCTCAGGAGGCCGGGCGACTGCTCCTCCCAGCCCAGCCCTGCCGGACCCTTCTGGCTGCAGCACAAGGCTCTCGTCCGTGGGAGAGAATGGAGGTGGGAATTGGATGCACAGCCAGTCCATGGCAGGCGCCAGGACGAGATTCCCATTTTCCCTGCCTGAAAGCCAGGCCAGAAGGAGGCAGAGCCCCTGCTAGGGGCCGTGCAGCTGGACCGGCTGTGTGGCCCCGTGTCTCCGGACTCCAGACCCCACAGCACCTCCAGCACAGCCCAGCCTTCTGCTGGCCAGGTCATAGCGGCTGTGACAGTCCAAAGGAGGGGCTCGGGCCTGGAGGCCCGGACCTCTGAGGCACGCTCTGGCCCCTAGGACTTATCTCAGAGCCGCCTGCACCGGACGAGCAGGGCAGAGTCCCTGGGAGGCAGGGAGAGAAGGGGGCTCTGCATCCCCTGGCAGCATCCCCTCTCCTGGGCCCACTCCCAGCGTGAGGGGAGCAAAAGTGCAGATCACAGGAGAAGGACTAGAGGAAGCTGGGGTGACAGCAGTGCTGCGCCGGAAGTCAGTGTAAGAACAAACCTGACACGGCAAAGGATGGGGTGCTCTGTGGGGCCCAGTGAGCCCTCAGCCTGTCTGGACCTGTGTAGCAGGCTGGGCTGATCAGAGGGACTCAGGGTCTGCAGGGTGGAAGACCTTCGGTCTTCGCTCTTTCCCTCTGCCCTCTCTCTCCTCTCCTCTCTCCTGGCTTCAGGGTCTCTCTGTCTCTGTCCACTCCCATCCCCAGCAGGAGGCTTTCTTGAGTCCCACCTGGAGAATGAGGGAAGCGCCTCAGGCAGCGATTCCACCTTTTACCGGCAGTCAGAAGGTGAGGTGCTGGCAACTCGGTCCTGGGTGGGGGGGGGGGCAGGAGGGGCCCATGCCTTCCCCTGGGTGCAGCTGCCCTGCCCTCTGCGGCCTCCATGCAGGCCTGGCCCTTCTTACCACGCCCACTCAGGCAAGTCATGGTGCCCACAGGTGAGTGTGTCCCAGGCGTGGATTCAACACCGACCTGGGCACAGGATCCAAGCGCCCACTGGGGCTGGGACAGAGGAGCAAGCCCACTCCTGTGTCCCCCAGGAGGAGTGCCACTCGCTGATTCCCATCCCATTTTACTCCAGCACCAGGGTCCCCTCAGAGTAGGGGCTGAGAGCTAGAGGAACTCTAGACGTGGCATGAAACCACCTGCATGCTGCAGGCCCTCTTCCGGGGTGCAGACGCAGCCCTCTCAGCCCCTCTGTCCTCTCTGGGTGTGATGGTCCCTTTCCGGTCTCCCTACGTGGGTGGGCTGAGGCTGCTTGGCAGCTGGGAAATTGCTGTGTATGGGTGACAGTGACTTCAGAAGAGACCAGCGTTGTAATCAGGCTGGGTGACAAAGATCCGCTGTCCCCAGCGTGGACCAGGCATTCAGCCCTGTCTTCCAGTCAAGGGCCTGAGAGCCAGAGGAAGGAGGGGAGCTGGCTCAGCCCCTCCAGCACCCAGACATCGGTCCTCTTCTGCCCTCCGCACCAGAGCCCCTGGTCCCAGCCCCAGACTCCAGGCTGCCACCAGGGGCCTCGTTTCTCAGCCTCCGGCCCTGGGTGAATCACACCCCTGCTTCCTGGGACTGCAGCTCGCACATAGCAAGCATCAGGAGTCTTGGTCTCCAGAGGCGTGAGCGAGTTCCCAGCACAGACAGACCAACAGACAGAAAGACCTTTAAATAGGCAGGTAGATAGCTAGCTAGGTAAATAGGTAGACAGGTGCCTAGATGGATGCATGGGTACAGCCGTGGGTTGTGTCTCCTAGAAGCCTTCTCCTGAGGCCTTGGCCCTCCACATGCGCAGCTCCAGCGACTTCCTGCAATGACCAGGCCGTCCTGGTCCCACCCCACCCCACATTCCTGTTTGCTGCTGAGCCTGAGACTCGGGGCCTTGATTTCAGCCCGGAGCTCTAGACTCGGGTTTCTACTTCCTGGCCTTTGGGACCTGAAGATCCACAGGGCACCAGCCTCACACATGCCCGTCAGCTCCTCCACCGCTGGGTCCTGCAGCAAGTCCTCCCCGTACCGTGTACCACGCGCCTGCTATGTTCCAACCCCAGCCCTTCCTTTCCCCTGAGCTCCAGCCGGAGTCCTCTGCCCAAAGCTCTAGGTTAGAATGGACTTCAGGAAGGACCAGGGCATCCATCGGTGCCACTAGGAGACCAACACAGAAGTACACACACGTGCACACACGCACTCATGTACATGCACAGACATACACATGCCCATTCATGTGCACACACAGGCACATATGCACACACATGCACATGTACAAATACACACACACATGCACACATACAGGTGCACATGCACACATACACACATGCACACATACACATACATGGTCACGCATTTACACAGGCACACATGTATATGTGCACGCACACACACACACACAGATGGTGGGGCTGGCCAGCCTCCAGGGCAGACCAGCAGCCTAAACCTCTGGTAGGAGCCGAGGCTGCGGTCTGGATGTAGGCTTTCTTCTAAGGAAACCACCAGTCCTCTAGCCTGAGGGGACCAGGCCCGAGGCCTCCGGGAGTGACCTCCAGGTGTTAACCACATGTCTGACAGCAGCATGCAGCTCAGGGCTCAGGGTGTTGGTAAACAGCGGCCACCATGCTGGCCCAGCAGGTGTGTGAAGCTGGGATCCCATGTGCATGAGTCTTCTGGGGCCAGCTGCCCCGCCTTCCTACCCTACCCTGCCAGGAACACCTCGGAGCCTGCCCTGCCCAGCCACTCCCTGTCAGAGGCTAGGCAGGCAGGGGACGCAGAGCCCCCTGGTCACCGGGCTGATGGCTGTCCTGCCACCTTGTGCCTGACCCCACAGCGGAGACGCCAGGGCTAGACTCGGCCTCCACCAAGACGTGGCCAGGTGGATGCTCAGTAACTGCTGGTGACAGACACTTTTGGGGCTCCTCAGTGGAAAGTGCATGGAGAGGGAGAGGGCTTCTGTGACGGTGGCGTAGATGTCACCAAAAGCTGCACAGGGCACACGGCTCCCTCACTTCCAGCTGGCACAGCACACACGCCAGCAGGCTGCATCGTGGCGCTGCGACTGGCATGGCTCTGGGGACTTCACTACACTTGGCAAATGCCACTTTCTGTCCACAACTGTGTCCGGGAGAGCTGAGAGGCATGGGCTGTCTCAGCTGAGTGACCGGGTAGTCAAGGAATCGAGGCCTTCGCACCTTGCCGCCTTCCTCAGAGATTTCCAGCAGCTCACAGAAAGTCCACACAGGTTCAGCCCACACACCCGAAGACTGCAGATGGGGACAGCAGGCCAACAGGGCAGGAAGCGGGACCCCAGTGCCAGCCTGCTCAGACCCGTGCTCCTGCGCCTGCTCTGCCCAGGCCCTCTGCACCAAGCCCAGGGAAACTGAGGAAGGATGGTGGGGTCCCCACAGGTACAGAGCGGGACTCTCTCACCTAGGGGGCACAGATCTTCCCCAGCTGGGCTCCAGGGCCTCCGTCCCTGGGAAGAGCTGCCAGATGCATTCTCTCTCCCACTTGGGGCCAGCTGCAAAAACACAATGGCCTGTTCCCTCGCAGCTCCACAGCGGCGCCCAGAGCCACGTCAGCTTCAGTCACCCACCACTGAGGTCCGCCGGAGTCCAGGACTTCAGAGACAGCACAGAGCTCAGGCCCGGCTGTCGCAGTCTCACTGTGGCCCCAGGGAAGTTGCCCACTGCACTGTGCCTCTGAGGACCACGCCAATGGCACAGGAGAAGCCCCGGGCGCGGTGGCCCCTGGTCCCGCTCCATGTGGTGGGCTATGTCGCGGGTAGTTTTGTGGTCTATCTTCTTCTGTGGACTCCGTGTTTGCATTAAATCTCAGGCACCGCATGGCACCCTTGTGGCGCTCTGTAGCCTTTATTTGTGCAGCTACCGTGAGGCTGGGGCTTTTCGGAGGTGGTCAGGGAAGAGCTTCACTTCTGCTTGGTACCCCCAAGACCAGAGGGCGGGGATGGAGAGAGAAGAAGAGTCGGGAAGAATCACAAATAACTGTGTCTGGGTGTGGGACACACAGGTGGGGAGGAGCCCTGTGCCACCGGCATGGTCTGAGCGTGTCCTGGTGTTTTGGAGAATGGACCACGTACAGCAGGAAGTGGCGCCGTGGAGGGTTAGGGCAGTTTGTCACACCGGGGCTTCTGACTGGGCTGTCTCCCAGAGAGCCAGAGCCCCCAGAAAGCCAGCGGGGCTTTCATGGGACAGCGAGCGGGAGATGCAGAGGCACGTTCCGTGCACGTGAGGGAAGCCTGGGTGGCTCTGTGGGTCCCTGACGGAGCTTACCTTTCTCAAGTGATAGTACAAGGCCGTTGGCTGGACAGGCATGAGTTACCACAGCAAGAGCATCCCGTTCACTCCAAGTCACACTGCAAGGTCACCGGCTGCAAAGGCAGCAAACACGGGGGTTTACATAAAAGGGTGCGGTGTTCTGCCACAGGCCTGCTGGACAAGTCCGCTTGGCGTGGTCGGCAGGCTCCTGGGCGGGCTTTCACTTAAAATTCTAATTACCCCTTCCCTGGAGCCGAGGGGCCGCAGGTGGACGCCGTTCACCTCCCTTCCCATCTAGAATGCTCCCTGTATCCTGTCTCCTGCCCAGGGCACAGCATGATTGACACCTTGGCCGTGGCCCTGCGTGTGGCGGAGGAGGCCATTGAGGAAGCCATCTCCAAGGCGGAAGCCCACGCAGACAGCCTGGTAGGCCCTTCTCTGGGTGGGGTGGGGGTCCAAGGGACCAGGGTCCCAGCAGCTGTCCCTAGGGCAGCGCTGACCGCGTCCCTCCACCCTCTCCCCCTGCAGGACAAGCAGAACGAGGCCACGTATCTGCGGGACCATCGAGAGGAGCTCACTGAGGAGCTGGCTGCCACAATCCTGCAGAAGGTAGGGGTGCTGGCTGCAGCCAGGACAGCTCAGGGAGCAGTGCCCGTGGCCAAGGCCAGCAGAGGCGGGGGAGTGGCCAGGGGCTGCTGGCCTGGGCAAAGTACTAACACCCCTCAGGTGCTGACACTTCCGAGGGTCGGTGGGCAGAGCATCCACAGCCTGGCAGCGGGCACTTAGTAAACAGAGGCCCCATCCGCTCCAGGCAAGGGGCAGAGTCAGCCCTCCACCCCTGGGGTTCTCACCTGCAGACTTGGCCGGCCTCCGGCCAGGGACGATAATACCAGAACAAACATCCCAGAAAGTTCCAGGAAGCAATGCCTGCGTTTGCCAAGTGCTGAGCCCCTGCTGGGTGCACGTGGGTGAACGGGCTGAGACACGACTGCCTCTGCCTCCCCACAGCCCTCAGTCCCTCAGGGCTGCTCCCACATCTCACCACGTGCGGGTCTGTGCTGAGTGTGAGGACTTCCCTGTCACTCCTCCCCATGTGTCAGCAGTGCCATGGCATCTGCTGGTGTCCGGTGGGGTCAGTGGCCCAGGCCAGCACCAGGCACCCACCAAGGGTGTGGGTTGCGAGCAGATGCTGCCTGTCCCAGGTGCCCAGGCACACTGCTTGAGGGGCTGCAGTGCCACCCCCATGGCTGCTCACGGGGCTGCAACCCCCGGGACAGAGTTGTGCCTGCCACCCTCCATGCCCTGGAGCCTCGAAGTGACTCTGTCCATCTCCCACCCCAGATCATAAGGAAACAGAAGAGCAGGAGCGAGCAGCACAGGGACGAGGGGCCCGAGTGGCCACAGCCAAGGGGCTGTGGTGCCAAGGCGGAGGACGAGGGCCATGAGGCAGCCCTGGGGGGCCACCGGGCACCCACAGCCCTCTGGGTGAGTCTCACAGCCTGTGTGGAAATGGGGCCCACGCTGATGGGGTCGGAGGGACCACGTGGGGGGGTGCAGTGGGTGCAGAGGAGCAGAGAGGACACCAGTGAGGACAGGGCTTCCTGTGGCACCAGGTCAGGAGCAGAAGGACCACACACTGGGCTGCGTTAGCCAAGAGCTCTCCTGAGTGCCCGGGACGATGACTGCACACAGACCACCTGTGCTCACTGCACAGACGCAAGCTGGGGGCCCCGCTGCTGCTGCCCTGGGGCTCCCTGCACAGGCAGAGTCAGGACGGGCCACCCCGGTGTGGAGCCAGCGGGAGCAGAAGCTCTCACTGCGCACTGTCCCTGCGCAGTAACCCTGGGGGCCCAGGGCCAGGCAGGGTCATGTCCCCAGGGCCCTCAGGGCAGGCGCATCACCCTGGGCAGGCTGCCCACACCCATAGAGTTCCCTGAGAACAGCCAGGGTGAGAGGCCGTGGCCATGGGGCTCATTGTAAGCCAGGGTTCAGGCAGGTGGGGCCGCTAGGGTCTAAGCGGCCACTCCTGGGAAGGAGCGGGTGGCCTGCATGGCTCTGTGGCCCTGGCACCTTTGGCTTCCTGTCCGGAAACAGCGGTGATAAAATTTGGCCCAGGGACAGCTCCGAGAATCCCAGGCTGGTGCTCCCCATACTCCCTGGGACCCAGTGCTCCCCCTGCCTGCACCAGGGGGTCCTGCCCGTGTGGCATCCTCTGTGTGGAGCAAGGCTGGCCCAGGGTTGCCCACACCTGTGACTTCCCCTGGCCCTGTCCCTCTGGGGTTTAGGGGCCTGGCCAGGACCCGATGAGGTGTCAGGACTTGAGGGAGACAGACCTGGTCACAGCTACCACTCGGCCTGCTCGGAGGCTGTCAGCCCCTGGGCCCAGGCTGTGTGCTGCGGGGCTCCAGGTGCTGGGTTTGTCCGCCCGTCGGCAGCTTGTCTCTCGCTCCACACCCTAAGGCAGTGCAGGTATTGTGGACGTGCGGTGTGGCTGAAGCCCAGTGGGACCTGGGCAGGTCCCTCCTCAGGACACACAGTGGACCTGCTCTAGCACAGAAGCCCGGATCTTCTGCTTCCCAGGAGGCATGGCGAGGGGGTGGTGGGCTCCAGACCCCATGCAGAAGTTCTGGGCTGTGTCCTCCGGCCCCCAGCCTCAGGTCACAGCGCATACTAGGTCCAGCCCTTGGTGGCCCTGACGTCTCCTACTCGGACAAGCCCGCTGCAGACACAGGTTGCTTCCCTCCTTGTCCCAGGGCTGTCTGGATAGAGAAGAGCTCAGCACAGGACCAGGACACAGAGATGCAGAAATCTGGCCCCAGCCTGGCAGTGGGGCATGGGCCAAGCCTCATCTGGGACCTCAGAGCACGTGGAGCCCCACCAGACCCGCACCTGCACCCCTGCCTGAGCCCACGCACCAGTCTGGCTCAGAAGCTTCCTGGTGTGGCCCCTTCTTAAGAAGGCTTCCTGCTCACACTCTGGGGCCAACCCTGTGGGCTCCTCCCTCCTCCACATCCTCCAGGGGCCCACGGCTCGGGGAACAGCCTGGAGAGTCCCAAGCCCACAGAACGTCAAATACACCAAACCCTGAACCACAGAACCCCAAACCCGCAGAACCTGAAGCCCACAGGTTGGGGCTGGGCTCCACGGCAGACCTCACCCTGGACCCCACTCCTCAGCCTGGCCCCCTCGCCCATCCTGGTGTGATGTCCCTGTGACTCCCTCCCGGGAGTGGCCACTGCCATGCACAGTGCTGGGCAGGGTGTGAAGCAGGAGTCCTTCAGGACGCCGTGCGGGGCCTGTGGGCTCTGGCACACATCTCTGCAAGGACTCGGGACTCACCTGGCGACGCTTCGGTGCCTGCCGACAGTGGCCTGTGCCCCATGACCCCGACAACCCGGCAGGCTCTGTCCTGTGGCCTCTGTCTTCCTCAGCTTTCCTCCCACACTATGCTCGCTCCTTTGAGCGGCCACAGTTGGAACCAAAATGCCATGACTGCCAGGCCGAGCTTGGTCTCTGCGTGATTCTGACGCCAGCACCGACTTGGCCCTTTCCCTGCATGCCCCCTGCTGCCCTGTCCTCCACCCTGGGTGCCGAGGCCCCTCGTTCCCGCTCTGCCTCTCTGCCTCTCTCAGAGCCATGATCAGGTGGAGCCTGTCCTGCCATGGGGATGACAGTCACAGCACCATGGGACAGGGATCCGGGGAGCACAAGGGAGGAGGGATGCGTCACCCAGCAGCTTGACGTGCACTCTCCCTGGGGCAGTGCCCATTCGCAGGCGCCCGCCGCCTGCCAGGCCAGCTTGAGGTCCTGAAAGACAGGAAGCAGAGCTTGGCCTGATCAAGCCCTCCAGATCCCACTGGCCAGAGGAGCAGCTGGTATTCACCCGGGTTGGGCCCCACCGTCAGCTTCCAAGGGTGGCAGGGTTGCACCAGAGCCGTCTTGTGTGTGAGGTGCCGAGGTGGCACTGGCAGAAATTCAGGCCCTCTGAAAACCCACCTCCAGCTGTTCCTGAGCCCCGTGTGGCCCAGCAGTGGCGTTGGTCCTGCCTGGAACAGGGATGTCCCCACTCATAGGGTGCTGTGGTCCAGTGGCAGCCCCAGGGAACAGGCACAGCCCCCCTGGCTAGGGTCCCCACCATCACCACCCTGGGCAGCCACAGCCCGGTGTCTTCCATGGCTCCCCAGGGGGGCAAGGAAGGAAGAAAAGCAGCAGGCACCACAGAGTGGGAGAGCGCCCAGAGGTCATAGCAGGGAGAGCGCGAAGGACTCCAGTGTTGCCTGGCTTCCCAGCCCATGAGCTGGCACAGCTGCTGAGCTGGGCTGTGGCGCCATCTGCTGGGCTGTGTGGGAACCATGGCCAGGCCAGGGCCCCGAGCGAGATATAGCTTCTCAGGCTTGAGGTCCAGGCAGCTGCCATACAGGGGCCTCTGTGCTCAGCAGGGCACTGCTCTTCCGGGTGCAGAGAACAGTTCCCTGCCCGGATTTATGCTTCCTGTTGGCCCAGGGTGGGCCTGGTCTTTGCCCACCTTTGGCGGTGGGGAGGACATCTGTCCTGTGAGCACAGACCCCACAGCCAGATGTGCATCCCCCATGACGTAGACCCTGAGCCCCTGCACGGGAAAGCTGAAATCCATGTACCCACGGAATCGTGTTCACTATAAAAGCTGGAGTAGAGAGCAGTTCCTTCAGCCCGTGCCGGCCTGCGTGCTCGGATGTGGGGCCAAGGGCCCGGAGACTGCAGGAACTGATGGTGTGCTGTGGTCACATAGGGCCGCCTGGCCCGACCGGGTGGACAGTCACATGCAGCTGTACCATGCAGGCCACAGCAAGATGTGCCGGGCACCCCAGCCCTGAATGCGCCCCCCCACAGCCCTCTGGGCCCTCCAAGTGACCCAACCTGGCCTGTGGGAACTGTGTGTCCTTAGGCTGCGCCTCCACCCTGCTCCACCCTGCTCCTGCACTCCAGAGTCCTGGAGTGAAGGAGGAGACACCCCGGCGCCAGCACTCAGCCCCCGCTGGCCTGGACCCCCATGGTCTCTTGGTATGGCATGTGTGACTCTCGCTCTCCGCTTATACCCAAGAAGTTGGGGGGAAGAAATTCAGGCCCTCTGAAAACCCACCTCCAGCTCTTCCTGAGCCCCGTGCAGCCCAGCAGTGACGTTGGTCCTGCCTGGAACAGGGATGTCCCCACTCATAGGATGCTGTGGTCCAGTGGCAGCCCCAGGAGGACAGTGAGGGCCCCGCGGGGCTTGGGTAGAGTGCCTTGGGCAGTGCCCCTCAGCTTGGCCCACTGGAAATGGCACGACGTTGTCCCTTGTGCGTCTGGACAGGACGCTGCTGTCTGTCCCTGGTTCGCTGGTTCCTCAAGCTGCCCTCGCTGGGCCTTTACGGGGGTGCAGTGCAAGGCCCAGCACCCAGATCTGTTAGGGAGGGCAGCGGGGCCAAGGTGCCCAGAGGCAACGTCAAGGCCACGATGCTGGCCCTGGACCACGGCCACACCAGTGCCCTGCACACCACCCTTGAGCTCCAAGGAGGCAGAGGAGGGAGCTGCTGGTGACAGGAACCAGCAGGGGGCGGCACGGAGCCCGGACCGCTGGCTTGCTGGACTTCTTCCCTCCAGAGCGCGTTAGGGCAGAGAGACCAAAACTAGTGACTGCTAAGATACAGTGCTGTGGTTCCCTGGCAAAGCCAGAAACCAAGGTTTTATATGGCTAAACCTCCACGTGAGACGCTTGAGTGCCCTGATGGGTTTCCCACGTTTGAGCCCAGCTATCGCTGCCTCTCCTCTGGCCGTGTGGTTGCTCTGCCTTCTCTGACTCGGACGTAAACGGATGTTGCCTCATGACCGCCGGGCACGAGGTGACGGCTCCTTGTGCTCACCGGTGCACGTGCCACCATGTGTGCAGCTGGGGGCTGTTTCCCTGCCGGCACACGCAGGCGCCATCCTCGCTCGCATCTCCGCTGTGCATTGGCGAGTGCCTGGCCCGGCACCAGCTCATCCCTTCCACCCTTCTCGTCTCTTCTCCCACAGAGGTCGCAGTCTGCATTTGCGTTCCCAGGAGGAGACCCCGGGAAGACCGCTTCCCTGCAGGCTGCAGCTCGGCAGTGCCCTGGGCAGCCGTGTGCCCTGCCCGGCTGGAGGAGCGTGGACGGGCTGGACGGAACAGGTGAGGGGTACACTGTGGAGCCTCTGGGCTGCCGGGTGGGGGCGGCCTGCCGCCTGTGTGAGCAGAGTGTGCCCCAGGGCGGCTGGAGCCCAGGACACGGCGGGAAACCTCCTCGTCCTCCTGGCAGCTGCACCAGGTGAAGCAACCATTCAGGTACTTCACAGGGCAGTTTGCTCTCCAGCCCCCGCAGTACAACCCGGTGCCCCTGGTCATGGGGACAGAGGCATCTGCAGCTCGATCACCATGTTGGGCCAGCAGACGGAGGGGCAGCCTCCAGTACCCAAGGAGAACCACACCCCAGGCCTCCATCTGTGGGCGGAGACAGTCCTGGGCCCCCAGGCTGTCCCGGGAGGGTTCCCGGCACTGGCCTGCCCTGCCCACACCTGGTACACAGGGCTACGTAAGGACCCAAGGCTCACACATGAGGAAATGGGAGCCTGTCCCATGCCACACAGTGTTGGATCCAGAGCCCTTTCCACACCAACAAAGATGGACAGACAGCAAGACAGCCATCCCGGAGTGAGCTCTTACAGCCTGCTACCTTCCTACCCTGTTAGGAAAATGATTTGGGTCAGGAGTTATATACACGTGGCACAGACACCGGAAACATCCAGTATTTCTAACTGCAGCCTCGAGACTTCCCAGGAAGGATCATACCTCGCTGAGCCTTAGTAACCTAGGAGCAGGAGCTGCGGGCCGGGCATCACAGGGGTTCTGGAACTCACAGCGTGCTCTTTATGTGTGTGGGTTGGACTTTCGTTTGAAGTGCATTTTCCAAATTTCCTGATATGCTTTCTTTGCCCTGCTGGGCAGCACACTCGTATTCACTCACCCTTCATCCTTCGCAGTCTTTCCCCACAGAGAAAGGACTCCCAGGTGCTGCAGGACCCCAGGGGGTCCCATAAAGTCCCCTGCACAGGACTGCCAGCCTCCGAGATCCCTACCACGCCCTGCTTCACTCTTCCCTGGGTACCACCAGGCACTATGGTCACCGTGCTTGGCAGAGGAGGGCATAGTGGGAAGCGGGGTCAGGTGACTCCTCAGGATCACAGCTAAAAGGGCAGAGTGACACCTTAGAACTTGAACCTACAGAGCGATGCATTTCACAGTGTTACGAAAACTTCCCCAAGACTGGCCATGTCACAGCGTGGCCCGCCCTGGATTGTTGGCACACCTCGTGAATTTGGAAAGGGGTTTTCTCTGGGTGCTGGATATTAAGCCCAGGGCCTTGGCATTGAGCCACACTGCCAGGCCCTTTTATTTTGTCATTTTGAGACCGGGTCTCACTAAGCTGCTGAGTTGCCCGGCTGGGCTCCAACTTGCATCCTTCTGCCTCAATTTTAGAGTGCTGGGATTACAGTCATGCATCACCACACCTGGCTAGAAATTTTGTTTTCACATTTTTCTGCATAAGTTTCTGTAAAGTAGGCATTATCAACTGCATATAAACATGTACTATCAACTGCATATAAACATGTACTATCAACTGCATATAAACATGTACTATCAACTGCATATAAACATGTACTTAGTTCAGTAGCATCACACACGAAAAAAGAGTTTGTGCAAACATTCTCACATATCTCAGGATGAAGATTTAAAATAAAAAGCCACTGAGGTAGAAACTCGTGATTTTCAGGGAATTCTCAGCTCTGGACATTCCAAAACATCCCTGGCAACCCTAGAGCCTCAAGGAAGGAAGTGTGACTTCAGCAAGAAGCATCAATTGCAGAAGTGTGGCTCTATCTCCTCTGCCTCGGGCGGAGACACAGCAGGACAGAGCCATGGTGGTCAGGTCTGAGGGTCACGGCCTCGGGGTCTCAGCAGCTGCATCTAGGCTGCAGCTGTCCTGGCACATGACCCCGAGCAGTCGGGGGACCACGACCTGGGTCACATGGCCTGGGTCACACGGCAAGGTCCCCTGCAGCTCCACAGACCCGCAGCAGTTCCTCAGCGTCCCCAAAGGCGCTTCAACTCCTTGACGCTGAGACGCTCTGCCATGGACACAGCAGAAACGGGAGACAGGTCAGAGCCTGGACTCTAGGGCTTGCCAGGCAGTGTCACAGGACAGAGCCAGGATCTAGACAGAGCCACGGCGAGGGCAGCTGGTCCAAGGGCTCCCACTGGACGAAGTCTTCTTGTCATCCTGGGGGGCAGCCAACACCCTGGGCTGCTCAGGTCAGTGTCGGAGCCAAGAGTGTTTCTGCAAAGCAGGGTGGGGTTCTGCTAAGACAGAAGTAGCAGGTTTCCAGCTTCCACACAGGGCAGTGGCCCTGAGGTCCTTAAAAGGCAGTAGAGTGAAGCTGGAGGTCAGGGACCCCCCTGCACACACTAGGGGTGGAGTCCAAAGACCACGTTTCCAGCATTCTGGCACTGAGGCCCAGGGATGGGGGTTCTGGGTTGGCCTGTGGCCCCAGAGATCGTGGTGGGCAGGGCCGGAGCCGCCCTGAGCCCCTTGATGAGAGGAGCAGGTCGACAAGGCCCATGCCCAGGGCCTTGCAGCCAGCTGGGTGCTGCAGACGGCCTAGGTTTAGAAAGAAAACTTCGGGTGGCTCAGAGGACCATGCCACTGGCTCCTCGGGCAGGAGCCAAGGTGTGTCCCTGAACAGGAAGTCCAGGGAAGGTGTGAAGGACACCAGGCGGCAGGCTCCATGCCTCACTGAGCCCAAGGACCCTTCCTTGCTCCCTTGTGAGGGGTGCACCCTCCCGGGAGTCAGTTTTGTGTTGTAGCTGTGTCTGGTTCCCCCCGAAGAGGGGTGTGATATGGGGCCATGAGCCGGCAGACACAGTCAGGCAGAGGCAGCTGGGGGTACCTGTCAGGTCCCACCTTGTCCCTGAGGAGCTAGGGAAGCCCAGTCAGAGCCTCTGGCCACCTGGCCCAGGCCCTGGAATGAGCCATCGGAGATGGGCAGCTCCAAGAGAGGAGGCTCCAGGGCTGAAGAGCCTGGAACCCCAAGGACATAGGCTCTTGCTCAGGTGGGGTGGGGGACAGAGGACGAGGGCATGGCCTGGTGCTCCCAGGGCTGCACAGACGTGGTGCTGCTGGTCGGGGAGGAGGCCATTTTCCTACTTTCCCAGGACGGACGGCTCACGGATGCCAGATGGCAGCGACAGCCTGGGCTGACCACCTCCCCAGGCACGTAGTCAGGGAGCGCAGCTCGGCTGCAAGGTCCTGGACAGTGACCACGATGGCCACACATCTGTCCTGCAGGCGCACAGAGGCCGCCATGACCAGGACTAAATGCTGTCCATAACCCAGGTCGAGGCACAAGGCAAAGACAGCAGGGAGCAGCGTGACTGGCGCCGTGACCAGAGCTCTGCATTTCATCTTCCTGGTGACAGCTATGGAGTCGCCCACCCAACGGGCAATGGGTGAGGAGGACTGGGCCTGTGCCCCGCCCTGGGCACCGTGGAGGAACTTGGGCAGAGCTGCCCTGGGGCACTGAGGTATCCTCCTCGGCTGTGGGTGCAGCCACACCCCGCACCCCCAACAAACCAGCAAGGCCTTTGCTCCCTTCCCACCCAGAGGGGAAACTGAGGCTCAAGGGACCACACAGCTGCAGTGACTGTGGATTTCTTCCCAGGCCGTGGATGTGGAGACCTCGATTCTCTCCATGGCACAAACTGGCTCATCTGCCTCCAGGACAGAGACAGCCCTGCCTCAGCCTGGTCACCTAGAGCCAGGTCAACACAGTTAGCCAGAGCAGGCAGGGGTCGTGGAGGAGGGGCATGGGACGACGTCTGGAAACGGGACGAAGCATTCGAGGGCTGTGGTCACTGCATGGTGCGGCAGAGATGGATGACACAGGAGGACAGGTGGACGCTGGCCTGGCTGGGCTCCCCAGCTCCAGACCCGCCACCTGCACCATGGTGGGTGGCCAGAGAGGAGCGAGCCCACTGTCTGCGTCCCTGCGCCGTGGCTCTGAAACCAGCAGACAAGAACGAGCTCTGGGGACACACATGGCGTGCTGCCTTCTTCGGTCCTTCACTTCGCTGAGACAAGTTAAAGGACAAAAGGTTTATTTGGCTCGCAGTTTGTAGGTTTCAGGCTGCAGTCGGCTGCTCCAGTGCATGGCTGGACAACAGATGGGCATCGCAGAGGGGGAGCAGTCCACGGCGAACACAAAGAAGATGGCAAAGCCAGTGAGGGCACTGAGCAGCCTTTTCTGCCTGTTTTATATTGGACTAGGAGCAGGTGGTGCCGGACCAAGCAGAGGATGGGTTTAGTAATCACACACCTTAACTCTCACACCAAACCCCCACACCACACACCCTGGACCCAGCCACCTCTGAGACAGCCCCGCCTGTGACTCCCAGAGGCTTGGGGGACACCCGGACACAGCCGGGACAAGAGTTCACTCCATACTGCGGCCGCGGGCAGGAACTGTGTGCCTAAGTAGCACGAGGTGAGCCCCAGGCTTGGGGTCCTGCCCCCAGTCCAGACGCGGGGTCCAGGCAGGCTGGGGACGGTCCCTGCCATGCCCCCAAGCCTTCCTCAACCACTTGGTCAGCCCGGAGCCAGACGCCGTGCCCCCTGTTCCCATGGCTGCACAGTGCCCTCCCCCTGGTCCTGGGCAGGAACTCTCCCTGGTGGCCTTCAGCAGAGCAACACAGGGCGCCTGTCCCATCCACACCCCAGCACATGGGCCATGCTGGTGCCCAGCTGCTGGTCACCCTGGTGCACTGCAGACCCCTCTGGACCACAGCCACCAGGACACTCCTGCCTGCCCTGCTGTGTCTGAGGGCAGAGGCCACCGAGGCACAGGATGAGACCTCACTGGTCCCACAAGGTCCTCACCTTAGCTCACCCCATATCCTCCTCTGTGGATCGTGTGGAAAATCCCACCATCTGGGCCTCAGCCCTTTCCAGATGCGTAGGGTCTGGAGCTTCAGAGCCTTTCAAGTGTGTCCCTGAGGGCTTGTGGGGACATCAGGGAAGTCCCAGGTCGCAGCAAAGTTGACAGGGAGGGGGCGGAGCTGTTCTCTGTGATTGACAGAGACTCGGGGGACAAACATGGCTGGGAGGCAGACAGCCTGCCCAGGGAGGGCAATTCCTAGGGGACCTGGGATCCCTCTGCTGAAAGCTGCACCCCAGCTAGGCCCTCCTCTTCCCCTGCAGGGCCAACTGGGGCAGGGACACGGGCTGCCTCTCCCTCCCGTGCACTACAGCCCCTTGCTCCCCCCACCAGGTGCAACCCCAGTTCTCCAGAGCCCCGATGGGAACTGGGTGGCCCTGAAGGACGGCGCAGCACCCCCTGCCCACCTGCTGGCCACACGGAAGAGTGCGACCCTGCGGGCCCTGGAGGTGACATCCCGGGCGTCATCTGCGTACGATGGGCTGGACAGCGAGGAGGACTTCGACTGGAGCACGGCCTTGAGCGAGCTGTGTCTGCAGCCCCAGGGCAGCAACCACGGCCCCCTGGCCGCCTCTCCCTCCCTGGCAGGCTCCCCCAACCCTGAGGCCATGGGCTCCGACTCTGAGTCCTCTGCCGGCTGCTCCCAGGACTCGAGGCATGGGGTCAGGCCCTCCTGGCCACCCAGGAAGGCCCCCTGGAACCCTGCAGCGGAAAGGGTGCACCTGCAGGGCGAGCTGGATGTGAACTTCAACCTGCAGGCCACTGGTGGGAACACCTCAGACAGTAGCGAGCCTGAGGAGGCCCCCCACGTGGTGGACCGGCAGGCCAGGCGGTGGCACAGGGCACACCTGGACCCCGAAGAGCAGTGCACCCCTGACTCCCAGGCCCTGCAACCCCCTGTGCGCCAGGTGAGATGCAGGGTCTTCCCTGGGCGTGGCTGCCCCACGCGGGTCTGGCGGCAGGGTTTGGAGTCCGCCCCGGGTCTCCTCCTGGTCCAGGTCTTACGGCACGGTGCCAGCCCAGGTCTCCAGCCCCACATCCCCCTGCCTGGAGCCGGGTGTAGACAGCAGGGTGGTTTGCAGCTGTGGCTCCTGGGCACTGCCCAGGGTTACAGCAGCAAGGGGACAGATCCAGCTGGGCGGCCTTGGGCCCTGGCTCCCCTCTGGGAAGCCGACTGACATGGCCAACTCACCGGACACTGAGACAGGGACCGGCTAGACTCAGAGCAGGGGCAGCAGATGCTCAGGGTGGTGACCGGTGACCTGCACACGCGTGTGATCTGTGGTTCAGCGTAGTCCTCGGCATCCCCCACAGATCTGCTCAGCTGCGAGCACTGTGGAGCCGGGTGCGGTCAGAGCTGCGAACGCCCTTCGGGGAGGTGGACGCCACACACTCACACTCCTCGTGCACTCACACAGCACATGCTCACACGCACTCACACACACATGCACGCACACTCATACACGCACTCAGAGCACACACTTATGCATTATGTACTCACACAGCACACCCCCATGTGATCACACTCCCACACTGATGCACACCCACACTCACACTTGTGTGTGCTCACGTCACACTCGTGCACACTCAGGCGTGCTCACATACACACTCACACTGACACTCAAAAACACTCAGGTCGTTACAGTCTCACTTGCATACTCAGTCACATACACCACACTCACTCTCATTTACACACATACACGCTCGCACACCGCAGTCACACTCTCACTCATTCTCATGCATGCTTACACACTCACCCGTGCTCACATCCGTACTCCTTCACAAACTCACATGCTCACAGACAGTCACACTCACCCACATTCTTACAAACTCACATACTCACACACACATACTTATTCACAGACTCACATTGACACTCACACAAACTCTCTCTTGTACCCATGTCACAGGAGAGCACACTTGTGCACTCACACACATGACTCTCGCTTGCAGTTTCCATTGGCCATTGCTTCCCCCTGGGTGACCCTCCTGTCCTCTGCACCCTCTGCCCTTCACGTCTGAGTGGCCTCCAGCACCTGCTGTGGCTCCCTGCAGCAGGGTTTCCAGACCCGGGAGCAGCATCTGTGGCCAGGCCATGAAAGTACCCCATGGGGCCACGTGGAAACCCTGTCCACCTGGCATGTGTGTCTGGAGATCCCTTCCTGTGTTCACGCTGCACCCCAGCCCCCACATCCGGTGTGGGGGTTACATGGGGGGGCCTAGAAGCCCAGGGTGTACGGGCACGACAGGAGCTGGACTTGCGGGGAGTGGGCAGCAGAGCCTGACACAGTCCCCACAGAAACACTAGGGGAAGCAGGGACACAGCTGGGTCCCACTCACGGTCACTCCCTGCTGGGTGGCTGTCCCAGGGCTGGGGATTCCCCAGGGCATCAGGATCCCCATCCTGGGGCCCTGGGAAGCTGGCTGCAGGCTCAAGTCTCGGGTCCCAGAATGTGGTCCCCGAGTGACCACAGCATCCTTGGTGACCACCCTTGTGTGCTGTTGTGTGTGGAAAGAGTTCCAGCCGAGTGCAGTTTCAGCAGAGTTGGCATCATGCTCCCAGGCACTTTCTCCTCTCCGTCATGGAGCAGTGGCCACAAGGACACATCCCACCTGGTGCAGGGCTCCCAGCAGGTGGCATCGAAGGCAGGCAGGGGCAGCAGGAGTCTAGTGCATGGGTGACTGGGGCACGTGGGCTGGAGAGGAGCTCGAGGGCGAGAGGCCAAGCCGAGGCCAACAGTCGGGCTGCACCTGAGGGTCCCCCGCGGCCCTTGCATGCACCCCCCTGGCGGTGGCAGCGTCCAGTACTCCTGCTCCTGTCTCGCTGTCCCACAGCCACGGCGATGGCCACTTGAGGACTTCTCAGGGTTCCATGTTGTAAACGGCACGGCCGGCGCCATCCTGCTGACCCCGCCGGGGGCCCAGCTGCCGCCGTGGAGCTTCAGGTACCAGCTCACCGCGCTGTGTGCTCAGCCCCCGGCCGCCTGCCGGCCCTGCTGTGACCTGTGAGTGTGTGAGCATGTGTGTGAGCGTGTAAGCGTGTAAGCACGCAGGTGTCACATGCTGGAAGCAGCAACACTGCTGGCCCATTGCATCTCAGCCAGTTTAATCTAAGAAAAACACTTTTTAGTTAACACTGTCGTAACCACCACTGGGATTGAGCGATTTTTCCTGTGTAAGACTTTTTGCATTTTCTCTTCTATGGAAAGCATATTTATATTTTTCATCTGTTATTTTATTGGATTACTTGTCTTTTTTGCTGATTTTTAGGAATGAGTTTCATTTTCTAATTGTAGTACAAATTTTAGTTCTTTAATGGTTACACATGGAAATATTCTGTCACTTTTTTCCCTTTTTTGCTTCCTTTCTCTCTCTCTCTCTTTCTCTTTTCAGCCCTGAGGTTGGAAGCCAGGGCCTTTGTGCTGAGCTGCACGTATCTCCAGCCCTTTTTGATTTTCTGTTTTCTATGTTGAGATGGGTCCAGCCTGCACAGGCTGGCCCTGAGTTCGAGCTTCTCCCGGCTCAGCCTCCGGAGTAATAGGACTACGGACATCTCTCCCACGCTTCCCGCCTTTGTCTTGACTTTAAGTGTATCTTACATATAAGACTTTTTCTTATTAATAGCTTGTCAACTATTTAACACTTTTGTATTTCGTACCTTGTTCTGAGGCCGTAAATCCTCAGTTGTAAGACTTTCCCTAATGCTCTGTGGTTTTCATTTTCGTAACTTTTCTGAGTATGAGGTAAAAACTGAATTTTTTTTCAGACTGTCACCAATCGTGTCTGCCGGTTTCAGATCCCTTTTATCTCCAGAAGCTGTTTTTCTCGTTTTGCTTTCTGTTTCCCGATGAAAACCCTAAGGTACGCTGGGCCTGCTGGTGGCCTGCCCAGAACTGCCCTCTGGGCGGTCTTGCATCGTTTTCTAAAAGTGTTTTGTGTTTCTCAATCCTTTACTCACTAACAAACTTTTTAAAAATCTGATCTTCAGCTTACAAAGTGCCTTTCTAAGTGTGGTGAAGCGTCCCTGAATGCATGCATCTGTTTGGGAGTAGCTTGTGTCTGTAATGCCATGGCTTCTGCTCAGCACTGTCCACTTAGCTCCGTTTCGTCACGCGCTCTTCTTGCTAAGTAAATTTTAATTATGGGATCCGCTTTGTTCATGCAGGTGACGAGATTTTTATCTTTCCACTGATGTGGCCGTGGCCACTGATTCCATGTTCACCTTTTGTGACCCAGCGTCCTCGGGTTCTCATGAGCCCCAGTCTCTCAGTTCCCTGCTGGCTACCCGGGTGGCAGTGAGGTTGTCTGCAGTCCGTGGCCCTCTGCCTGCTTCTTTCCATCGCTGGTGCTTGTTTACCTCTCTCGACTTCCCGCCCTGGCACCGGCCCTGTCCTCGGGACCCACCCCACTCTGACCGCCTCGCTCTGCCCAGTGGGTCAGTCGGGAGCGTGGCGTCATTCTGTCAGCTGCCCTGGGTACCCGTGGAGAGGCAGCCACAGTGCAAACCTAATTCATGTCTTACCATCTCACGTTATATGAATTCTTGAGTCATCCTTTCACTTTTCTCATCCATCGTGCTCGACTGAGGCTTCTTCCTGTGGAAACTGTGCTCTGCTCTGTGTCCATGTTCTGCTGTCCCACTCAGCTTGGGATTGGCTTACGCCACTGACTGGGCCTGGGCCCTCTGTTCCACGTAATTTGCTAGAACTTTGGGTGACATAAGGGTCGTCTCTGCGCCGGGGAGAACGCGCCTATGAAGTCATTCGGGCTGGCTGCCTCTTGCTGGGCAGATCTTTGATCTTTTGGGAATCTCTCCCTTGGTTATTAAACTATTTAGATTTGTAATTCTTAAACGCGCCTCAGTAATTTGTAGTTTGATAGGAAATCATCCATTTCACCTAGATTTTCAAATTAATTGACATCATATTATACCTAATATTCTCATTGTTTTTTCAATTCTTCTACACTACAGCTAATACCCTCTCCGTTTATAATGTTAGGTTCTCCCTCTCTCCCCAACCCCATCTCTCTCCTTGCTCGGACTTACCAGTCTCATTATTTTCCTAATATTTTCAAAGAAGCAGCTTTTAGTTTCATTCATAATGCTAGGGATTTTTTGTTTGTTTCTTAGTTTACTAATTTCTGCTTTTATACTTATTAATGCCATCCTTGTACTTTTTGTTTTCATATATTCTCTAATCTATTCTAATCCAGTGGGACCTCAGTGCACAAACTTAATTTGTTTCACAATCCCGGAAAAGATGATAACATTAGTGTTCATGCAGAAAAGATAACTACAGTCATGTTTTTCACCCAGTGCAAAGTTTGCAAACAAAATCAAAATTGTGCCAAATGCTTCTACTTGTGAACCAAATTGTTTGTGAACAACAGCATTCATGAACCAAGGCACTACTGTATATTAAATATATCATAATAGTTAATATATTTCCAATGAATTTTCCCTCAAACTTTTTTTAATCCACAGGCTTAGATATGCAGTGTTGTACCCACTGTAAATTTTTCTAAGTGGGGGATCATTTGCACTGCTCTCTTTAATCTGATTAATAATCTTATTAAAGATGGATACATTTTGCTTTGGTTTGGTTTGGCTCTGTCACTAACTCTTAGTATGCATCATGAAGAACAGTCTCGGCGTGCGAGATTTATATTGGAAATTTGTGGAGACTTGCCTGTGCACCTGAGCAGTGGACAGGTTTGTGAGTGTTCCCCACGCAGTCTGCAGTGACAGGCGCTGGGCACACAGTGCTGCCTCTGTCCCGATCCCACAGACAGATGCAGACAGGGTCAGAGCAGTTCGAACTAGCACCGCGGGAGTCAGCTGCCTTTTGCGTTGAACACTGACGAGAAGCCTGGAGGTGGTTTTCTGATTTTTCTTTTCCTAGTGTTTTCGTCTTCTTCTAGCTGCCCGTCACAGGGGCTGTGTTTCCCGGAAGCAGGCCTGTCTCAGGAAGGGCTGGCACTACTCACCTGCTGCACCTAGTGTGGTGAGCGCTGCCCTGCTCGCCCGGTGTTTCTAAAAATCAGGCTCACTTCCATCTGCCATCCTGGGGGTCATTTCTTCCAGACCCCTCATAACTGCACGTTGAATCTCTGTCTTCTGCACCGGTCACCCAGCTTTATCGTCCTACTGCTTTGTTCTTTTCCTTGGTCTCACAGGAAGCCTTCCAACCTTGTGAATTCTGCCGACACCGCCTCCAAGTCCAGCTCTAAACCAGCTGCTGGGTTTTCATTTCTTCTGTGCTCCCTGTCTTCCTGTCTTGCCTGTCTTTCCATCTTCCGATCTAAGTGCCCATCCCATCTACACCTCCTCAGGAAACTTTGTTTTCACTCCCCCATCCAGATGGAAACCACTGTCACACAGCAGATCCTACCTGTTAGTAAAATTCACATCCTTTGCTAACAGTGCAAGGACTGCAGCATTTTCCATGGGGTTCACGAGAACTCCATAGTAGTCGGGGGGGGGTATGCTGCCCCGCACCGTGGCTGCCCCCGTCTGCCATACCCAAACCTTTGCACTCCATGAGCTGCAGTAAGCGTCGTCCCATTCTCTCTGCCTGGCTGTCTCTGAACAGATGGTAAGGACCTCGCCATAGGGCTGAGGAGGTATGGAACGAAGGAATCAATGGGTAGAAATGCCAAACACCCTGTGCACCTCACGGGGTGTGTTCAGCCCTGACCCCGTGTCTCTGGCTGCTGCGTGGACCTTGAGCCCCCTTTGCCCAGTTGAGGTGTCCGGGTGATGCTGTGGATCTGGGAGGACCGGGGTGCTAGGGTGGGCTCCTGGAGGGGCCCAGGCTGCTGTGTTCCTGTCTGAGTGGCAGAGGATGGGGAATATTTGTCTTTCTGGACCCAGGCTTAAGGCTGAGGAGAGGAGGGACCACGCTTCTCTGCCCACCCAGAAGGCAGAGAGAGGGTGACTACAGAGGCTCTTCCGTGCCCCTCTGTGGCTGTGAGCAGAATGAAGACTTCTTCCCTCACTGCCTGGCAACAGCCCAACGCCCGCTGCTCTTCGTGCATCCTCACTGTCTTCTGCCTCTGCCCACAGTGCTGGCGGGAGATCTGGGGTGCTGGGCTGGGAGACACTGATGGCTGTCCACTGGCTGAGATGCCAGGATGGCCACAGGAGTGGCCCTTCTGCTCCTGTGGAATTTCTCTGCATTTCTACGTCGGTGGTGCGTGGTGCTTGGTGCTCGGAGCTCGTTATCCAAACTGTTTCTGGGGGGAAATTGCCCCCAGCTAGCATCCCAAGGCCTAATTGTCCTTTAAAATGCAGTAAGTATCTCACCCCAGTGAGAAGGTCCTATTCTGTGTAACTCATTGCCTATAAGCATGCTTTTAATATGCATATGCCTCTTTCCAAAAATAATTCAAAGTGGTTAACATCAATAATAAACAGAAAAAGTAAGACTACAATGTAATGACAAGAAAAATAGGACAAAGGATAAACAGGGAAGCAAAGATAAGCTGAGGCCAACATAATACATGTTTGCAAAGCAAATGCAGAGAGGTCCTGATCACAAGCTGGAGTTTCCAAAGACCCGAGAAGGAGAGTGAGCAAGCAGTCTCCTGAGTCATGGAAATAAGAGCAGAATAAGATCCTGTTCCTCTGAGGGTGCTGCTCTGGGAGCAGAGATGCAGGTGGAATTTAATCTGCCAGTCTGCGCTGGTGCCCTTTCTGGCACTCTGATGACAAACCTCACCGCTCAGAGGGGAGGATTTATCTTGGCTCACGGCTTCGGGTTTCGGTCCACGGTTGGTCACCCTGTCAGGCTGTGGTGAGGCAGTGTGTCATGGAGGGGAGGCTGTGGCAGCGGAAGACGCTTGCCTCAGATGGCCAGGAAGCAGAAAGACAGGAAGGGCTGGTATCCCCGGCCCCTTCTCGGTGCCCCTGAGGCCTGACACCCCTCCATGAGCCCCTGCCTCCTAAGATCCACAGCAGCCTGCACTGCATGGGCCTTTGGGAACAGTCAGGCTCAAACCATGCAGGATCTTTATGGGGAGGCCAGGGGCACAGCAAGTCCCTAGAAGCTGCTCCGGGATACCTGCTTCAAGGGCTGCTTCTCCTCCAGTCACCCAGGGCCACACACTTCAGTCAAGATGGGCTACACCAACTCCCACTGCTCTGGGCTGCTCCAGGATGACGTTTGGGGCAGTGCAGGAGTGGGCAGCCCCTCCTGAGCCGCGTCGTGAGTACGTCCTAGCTCCAAAGCCCAGGGGACGCTCTGACCATGCTGGAGTTGGCGGTAAGCTGAATTGGGGTTCGGAGTGTAAATGGCGGCCACCCATGAAACACAGAGCCCTGCAGCAGGGCAGCAGGATGTCCCCACGCAGGGCCTTGAGAGCACCCAACACGCAGGGGGTCTTCCCCTCCAGCGCTGGCTTCAGATCTGTGCAGGCCTGGGCCTGCTCCTTCAGTGGCAGCTGAAGAGCAGACGGTGACGGTGCTGCTCTGAGCAAGGTGGTCTGACCTCTCCCAGGCTCATCCCGCCGTTTGCAGTCAGCCGAATTCGCATCACACCCTGGACACGGGAGGGCAGGTGCAGCCAGCAGGACCTCCATACCCTATGTGCAGCGTATGCTTCCCAGATGAAACAGAAGGCACATCTAGGAAACCAGCAGTGCAGAGCACCAGTGCTTTGTGACACGTGTGACAAATGCCTGATCTGCTCCCAGGAAGAAACCAGGTGACAAATAACAGAGTCACCCACCTGACACCAAGGGGCCCTGGGGCCTCCCTGCAGGATTTTCAACAAGGAGCTTGTTGCATGTTAAGAATCAGCCAAAATTATGACGTTAGTGTAGCTAAACTCATGGAGTCTTCTCCTGGACAGCTGCGAGACAGTCACAGGGTTGACTGTGAACCAAAGCCTTTCCTCTCATGTGCCACCCCGTGGAAGGTGATGAACACGCATTCTGCACAGTGGGGCCCACCGAGCTCCCTGGACCACAGGAGGAGGGCTGAGGGGTTTGGCCGGGTCACCAGAGGCTGTCGGGAAACCTCCCTGCCAGTTCTGAGCACATGGGCATGACGGCTGCGTGCCGGGCTCATTACCCCGGAAGCCAAGGCTGGTGGAGCTGGGTCTACACCAGCTCAGCACCCAGAGTTAGGGAAGAAACAGAACCTGCCACAATGCTTGGTTCCTCACAGAGGTAGGCTGTGTCTGGAGCAAGGCATTCACCTGTTTCTTAAAGGAACTTTACCACGTGGTCATGGGAAGATAATGTGTTTTAAATCTGCCTGTTTCTCGTGAAAACGTCAACCTCAAAATCCCACACTGGCAGTTTCCTGAGTATTTTGTAGGTCATAATTGTGCCCAAGCTCAAGTGAGGGTTTGTTTGCCTTTAAAACCAATTATGATACAAAGCTGGGCGTGGTGGCACATACCTGTAATCCCAGCATTTGGCAGGCTGAGGCAGGAAGATCCTTGCAAGTTTGAGACCAGCCTGGGCTACAAAGGAAGCTCAAGGCCAGCCTGAACTGCACAGCAAGGCCCTGTCTCAAAAAGACAAAACAAAAAACTGTGATACAAAGGACTCAGTGAACAGCAGGACTCCACGCCACGGCAGCTGATCTGTAACAAGGCTGACACGAAAACAAAAGCTGCAGATGCCTGCCTGCGCTATCCCGGCCTTCTCAGGCAGAGCACACCTGTACCAGCCTTCACCCTCCACACCACAGGGGCCCTGGGGGTCGGGAACCTGTGTCCCCTTCTCTCCCACCCCAGGAGGCATTGCCATCCCCTCTGGGCTGAGTTGACTGGGGTTGGTATGTGTTCTTGCACCTGGCCAGCCATTAGAATGGCCGTGAGTTCACCAGCGTGCAGCCGGGGAGCAAACTCATTGGGGTGATACGCAGTGAGAGCAGCAGCCAGAGGAGCCCGGCCCCAGTGCTGACACGGACCGGCCAGCCATGGCATCGGAGCCGCAGGCCTGCAGGTTTCTAGGTCCTGTGCTGGGTGCCTCTGTTGCGTAGACGGCCCCAGCACGGTCTCAGCTGTGAACTCCGCTCTGAACTCCACCAGAATAAAGTGGAAATGCCAGTGCAGAGAGCTTAACGTTCAGCTCAGTTCAGAATGTTTCATCAGCGGGAAAGGGCGGCCACCAGGACCTCGGGCACAGTCGGCACAAGTTGACACGTGACCGCCGAAAGCGACCTCTGGCGGGCTCTTTTTCCCAAAGTGGAGAAAACCCTGAATCTCCCACCTGCGACGACACCAGGCGTAGCCAGGGCAGGCCCGGGAGCTAGGCCTTGGAGACACTGGCACTGACCCCACCGCGTGCAGAGAGTTCTCAGGAGGGGCAGAAGAGCTGCTGTGAGTTAAAGCCGCGGGGATGTCCTGGGGTAACTGGAGGCAAAGGTGATCCCCTCGGGAATCTGAGCATGCCCCCTCCAGAGAGACTTCCAGAAGAGCCGGCTTCTAGCTCTGCAAACATCGCCCCGAGAGATGCGCTCTGCCCTCACCTCGGTGCCCACGCCCGACTGCCTGGCACACCTGGCCCCAGCCTCGGGTCCTGAGGAGCCGTCTCTCACCCCTGAGCCTCGCAGGGCCTGCTTGTCCTCGCCGAGGAGGACACCTGTGCCTGTGAAGCTGCCCGGAGCCGGCCTTCCCTCAAGCTGCGCCCCCCGCTCCCCATCCTGGGTGGGGGGACTCCTCCTCCTCTTCCTTCTCCTCCTCCTCCAGCAGGGGTGCAGGGTACTGCTTCTAGGCCCCGTCACTGGTCCCCTCAGGACTGGAGGAGACGCTTCCCCTGGGCCTTCTTATTAACTCGGTTTTTAAAATTTCTCCTGCACATATTTCCTCCATATTTCACCTTGTACAGATGCCTGCCTGCCTTCGGTGTTCATCTGATTACAAATGTGCGGAGTAGACCTCGGCACAGACATCTTACGGGAACAAGCAGCCCGTCACCATCGTCCTGGCACAGCAGGGCCAGCGAGCCCCGTGTGGTGAGGCCACTGCTATCGGGCCGCCCTTCCTCTCCTCCCTGTCCGTAGCATCCTCGCCCTTTGTGCGTGGACACCTGCGTCTGAGAGTGCGGCCCAGGCAGGCAGCGGCGGGACTGTCCGCACCATCATAGTCAGAGCCTGGAGCACGGGTCTCTGCCTAGGCTGCATCCCAAGTCATCCAACAAGCAGAAATGTTCTCTGTTTTCTCTCCTTTGCCACAACGAGCAATCCTGAACTCTCAACTACAGCGAAATCTAAAGCAGTGGTGACGTTTCACCCCGCCTCCCTTCTCGGAAGCCTCAGTGAGGCCCTGTCCGGACACCCTCCCTGCCCCTGAGGGGCTGCTCCACTGGGAGCCCATCAGAGGCTCACTGTGCCTGGCTTGGAGGAATCCAGCGCTTGCCTGGGGCAGAAAACCCGGAGCAGAGTGGCCCCAGGCCTCTAGGAGAGCAGACACAGGCTCCCGCAGAGGCCGCTGGCTCCGGGAAGAGGCTGCCGTCCCCAGCCCTGCCCCGGCCGTCCCGGGCTGAGCTGCACCGCAGCCCAGCGGGCATCAGCAGGGTCCTCACTTGCATTCTGGCTTTCCTTCAGGTGCCCAGCGACTTGTCAGAGACTGACCTTAGCAACGAGGCCGCAGACTCCCGGACCAGCGTCGACACGGCCGAGGAGAAGCAGAGGAGCCGGCTGTACGAGCTGGCCATGAAGATGAGTGAGAAGGAGACGTCTTCCGGGGAGGACCCTGAGTCTGAACCCAGGACAGAGCCTGAGGACCTGAAGGAGAGCCTGTCCTCGGAGGAGGGCGCCCGCAGCGTCCAGCACGCGCTGAGGAAGGTAAGGGCCCGGGTGGGAGCACTCTGTGCATGGGAGTGCAGGCCGAACAACCAGCCAGGAGCCCGGGGCTGCCCGGGGAGCTGCTCCATCCCGATGGCCCGGCGCCCGGCACCCATCTCCCGCCCCTACAGACAGTGCCTGGCTCCCCTCCTTCATTTCCCACCGACCCACCATGGGTGTGGCCTGTGGAGGTGAGCAGGCAGCCAGTCCTCCTGGGCGTGGGGACCTCGGCGCAAAGTCTTGGCTCTGGACGCCACTGCTCTTTTCAGATTCCAGTTGGCTTTAGCCTCAGTCCTTTCTCAAAGACTGTATAGGAAATCCAGGGTCTCACAAAGGTGGATACCTATGTACCAGTGGTCCCTGAAGACCCCACATTTGATCTCCGGTCCCTCACGCCTCCCCACCCAGTTGCCCCCAGCAGGCCTGAGTTCTGAGCACAGAGGAGAGTGCTGACCTCGGACAGGCAGGCTTCCCGGGCTCTGCCGCTTTGCTGGAGTTCTTGGAGCGCATTCGTGCCAGGCCATGGGACGTCTGCAGGGTCTCCTCCGTGCCCGCACCTTTGTTAGCTCAGGAAACACCCTGAGGTGGAACTAAAGCCACGCAGTGCTCCCAGTCCCAAGTTCCCCAAATCACCGCTTCCTCCTTGGCCAGAGGCTCTTCTTCCGAGGCTTGGGCCATCTGCACTCAGTGGAGAGGATCCTGCACGGTCTCAGGAGAGCCGATGCCCAGCAGAGGACACCCCATTTTTCCCTGCTGTGCGCACCATCCCTGCAGTACAGCGATGTGCCTCCTGTGACATCTGCAGGCGGGCACTGAGCAGACACACCGGAGACCTCACGCTGTCTGGCAGTGGCTCTGTGTCCTCTGCCTGTGCTGCCCGCCAGCCCCAAGCTCTATTCCCCTGAGCGCCTTGGGGTGCCAGCCCCAGCTCCTCGTTTCAGGCTGCAGGACCTCCAGGCAGAAGGGGGTGGGGTATGGGGGACCCTGAACTGGGCCGGCCCTCACTGACTGGAAGCCGAGAGTAGGCTTTAGACTCCCGAACAGTCTGCTGCTCACATTGCAAGTCTGGCCTCCAACTCTACCCTGAGGCCATTAAATACATGACCAGATATCATTCCTGCTTACAAAACAAGACGGTCAGTGTGCCTCTCCCTTTGGGCGGGCCGGCTATGGGTAAGGGGAGGCAGAAATGCACTTTTACTGACGGAATGTTGTTTAAGGCAGAATCGGGTAGGGTGGAGGTGGGTTTCAGGTTAGACTTGGTAGGGAACACAGGGACGCAGTTTGCAAACCCTGCAGAGCTAACCGATGTCGGCACTCATGGCCCTGAGCAGCGTCATTTCTCCCTGTCCCGCCCACCCCGTGCCCCAGCATCCCCAGTGGCCGCCCTGCAGTCCCTCCCCAGCTGCCCTGCAGATAGCCCAGGTCTGCCTTGTTTTCTCGGCGCTCTCGGCACCCAGGCTAGGTTTTCCTGTGAGGGACGAGCCCGGGCCGGGAGGGCACGTGCCTGCTCGCCTCTGAGGGCAGAGCCTCTCCGTGGTCACCCACTCAGCACTAGGGCATTCACAGTCCACGCAAGCTCATCCTTCTGTCCCACATTTAAAAATTACCTCCAAGGACAGAAGATGACAAAGACACCTGTCTCCTTATTCGGCGTCATCACCCAGGTGCTGCGACAAGACTACATAGTAGCAAACAAGATCACGACGCCCTTCTGCCTTCAGACTTCCGAGTTAAGAAAAGCAACTACAGGTTTTTGAAAATAATGAGCTTGGCAGGGCAAACTGTCACAAGAGAGAAATACGTTAGCAAAGATTTCCTACGTACTCACAACGAGCTGTCAGAAAATATAAAGGAAAAGTCCTACTTGCGATAGCGACAAAATGTTCAGCAGTGTTGCTACACATAGGCTCACAAACAACCCATCAGTCCTGCCCCAAGAATGTTCCAGTGCGCGACCAATACCTGTGCACGCGCAACAGGAAATGCCTTCTACGACATCTTCACTGTCATCAACCGGGAGCCAAAGTGTCCATCGGCCAGTGCATGGACACACCGTGCTGCATGCTCAGGCGGGACTTGACCCGCAGTGTGGAGGGACAGACAGCTTGAGGGACAGTGTCAGTGAGCCTTGCAAGGGTGATGCTGAGAGAAGGCAAAACTGGAGATGAGAAACCTATTGGTGACGAGGAGGGCAGGGCGAGTTGGAAGCTTGACAGAGATGTAGGGCACGTTTTCAGTGGGGGGGAAACGTTCTGAAGCTGGACTTGGTGACTGCATGACTGTACGCGTTTGTCAAAACTCACAGACTTAGGTACCCTTGAGGGTGTATGTTCCTGCACGCGACACAGCACAGACACGTTCACAGACGTGTCCTGGAGGCCTGGAGTAACCTAACGGGAAAAGAGGAGCACTCGTGACTACAGCTACCTCACTTTGCTGAGCCGTGGCCGAGCCGGTGCAGAAACGCGCTGTGACAGGGAGCCTCAGACTCGTAGATGTCATTTCCCCGCGTGACAGAGTGAGCTCAGTTCTGGAACCTGACGGAGTTTTTCTAAAGTCCGCCTGGAAGGGAAGTGCGTGAGACACAGCCAAGAAATCCCAAGCACGGTCTTAGCAGCTGTGGCGGCTAATGGATGGGAGAAACCCAGCAGGAAATGGAGAAACGGACCACGTAGACAGGGACACAGCAGCAGGCCTCTGGCAGGGACAGCGGGCATGCTGCACCACGCACCATGGCCTGGAATGGGGAGCGGAGGCAGATCCACAGTCACCACACACGAGGCGGTCCCGAGCCGAGGAGCTGGGCGCCCACTGCAGTCGGAGGTGGACCTTCGATGAGAAGGCTGGACGGAAGCCCAAGGACACTGTACACCACGTGCAGAAGCCCAGAACCGGGAGTTGGGGTCGGCAGACGCCTGCGAGACTCACAAGGAACTGCAGGCAGGAGATGCAGGGCCACACTCGGGATGTGAGGGACAAGCAGGTGCATCTCCGGGCACCAGGGGACACACACTGCACATGCGCACACACGTCACACCACACACATGCACAGTACACACACCACATCTGCACACATGCCACATGCATCGCACATGCATGCACGTTACACATTCCACTCACCACACACACATCACATGGACATACATGTTACACACGTCCCGCACCACAGACATCACACATACATGCACATTACACCACACACACATCACACAGACATATGTGTTACACACATCCCACACCACAGACATGGCACAGAGTCACACATACATGCACATTACACACCACACATCACACACACATGCACATTGTACACACCCCACACCACAGACATGGCATACATTTCACACACATGCACATTACACATGTGACACACTGCACACACATCACATACGTGTGTGTTACACACGCCACACACGGCACACAGGGCAACCACCACTGGAGCTCCACACACAGCACGCACTGCACAAGTCACACACATTGCACACATATCACGCTGCATACACAGCACACACATCACATAATACACACATGCCACACAGCATACACAGCACACAGGGTTCACATACATCAATTACACACCGCACACACACACACACCACTCAAGGCACAAGCACAGCACACACACCGTATGCTACACATGCACGAGTGTAAATGGCCAGTGACTGCCTGAAACCTTGCGTCTCCAGCTGTGCTGTGCCTTGCTGGGTAGCACGTTGGCCCGGAGGTGTCCTCGGGCTGGGTCGTGTGCCCAGCACTGCTGCGCAGGGGCTGTCCCCATCCTGGGCCGGTTCCATCGTCCGTCTGCCAGCCAGTGAGAGCACCATGACAGTAGGCCGCACCACCCCTGCCTGGTGGCTGGAGGTTGGGGGACAGTGAGCTGGGGCACACCGGACACAGACAACCAGGGCGCACAGCGGGGGCAGCTGGGAGCCCAGAGCCACCGTGGGGGCAGGTGCGGCCTCCTGGCAGAGCTTCCTGGGCTTCACCTGGGACGGGCACAGCTGCCGGGCTCTGGGTTCCTCCCGTGGGAAGCACCGGGCGTGGGGGTTGCACAGGTGTGGAGCAGCAGCGGGCAGAGCCGCGCTGCCGCGCAGAGGCCAAGTCAGCAGTGCAGGTGTGTGTGTCCTGTGCGTTGTTGTCACGCCCCCTCCAGTGCGTGTGCATGAGTGTGTGAATGTGTGTCCCCTCTCAGCTACAAGGCACGTCTGTCTTCTGAAAGGGAGGGAATAATAGAATGGGATTATTGGGGTTGTTGATAGGCTTGAAATAACTGTCGCCTGGTAAAAACAAAGCGAAAGTGAGCAGAGGCAGTGCATCCTTACAATCCCCACACACTAGGAGGCTGAGGCAGGAGGGTGACAAGTTAGAGCCCAGCCTGGGCACCTCAGGCACACAGCTCCTAACGAGGCCAGACCAGGAGTCTGGGATGTGAAGAGATGGTAACAGAGCAGGAAGGCAACTTGGAACACAAATAAGTGTAAAGTCAAATTGCACCGGATTCCACAGAGCCACCCCTTCCTAGCAGGCCTGCTCAGGGGCCGCAGCCCTGGGCGTGACTGCACCGCAGACTGGAAGGCCTGAAGTTCACGCCAGAACCCGCTTCCAGTTTAGCCACGACTTCCCTCTGAGCCCAGATTTGCATCTGAATCTGAAACCAGATTGGGAGGATGGAGAGAGAAAATGGGAACGAATTCCATCCATAATAAGAGCAAAGATGTGAAGTTAAAATTTGACAGGAAAACTGTAGATCTCCAAGAAATGTGGCCGCTCGCTGGAGGGAAACCCTGTGCAGAGATGAACATTTCCCCAAGTAGGTTAGAAGTTTAATGTAATTTGGACCAAAACGCAAAGCAGGCTTTTTAACTTCTCAAAATATTCTAAAAACCGAAATGATAGCATAGAAGAAACAGTCAAAAATAGTTTACAGTGTTTTTACAAGAAAGGAAGAAACGCAGAGGCACACATTAAGATGTCCCCTGATGTTTTAGAGACCCCGGTGTAAACTGGTGAGAGATGACTCAGACATCAGGGGCTCACCGTAGGCACCGTCTGAAATCCTTTAAATTCGACTCACAATCCTCCTCTCCAGTTCTCCTCTCGGTTCCTACTTACTGCCCCAGGGCGGTCGGGAATGGGAGTTTAGTACCGGGTTGGTCCGTGTCCACCTGCCCTTAGGGAGGGCGGAGGGTTGGGTGAGAGGGACTTCAGCCTCCCTCCACAAAGGGCTAAGCAGACCCGCCTGGCTTGCAGGCCCTCAATGGAGACAGAGAGGATACCGGGGAGCACCGCCTTCCCTATGGGGGGCCATGGCGTGATCTGGAGTTTAAATTCCTTCTCCTTCACTGTTTGCTGTTTGCTCCACAAGTCACTGTCACGCTGGCCTAGAAGCACGGGTGGATGAGAAGGGACGCTTCCTGCTTGAGGCCTGACCCCTCATAGGAGGAGGAGGCAAGGATGGAAATGTGGGGGAAGACGTCCCCGGGAAAGTGCTGGGGGGCGAAGCAGATGCAAGTGGAGGACTCAGGAGAGACAGCCTGGCCAGCATCCTGGCACCTGAGACCCAGCACGGCAGGGAGGCCAGGCAGGGTCCGGCAGGGCCCTGGGGGAAATGGCCTAGACAGCCCTGGACCCAGGTTGGCCAGCGGAGGAGATGGGCCCAGGGCACGGGGCCAAGTGGGGTCCTCAGAGGACTCTGGCATTTATTCCTGAGAAACAAGAGGACTGGGCAAGGCAGAGAGAAGACAGGAGGACCTTCCATTCACCAATGTCACCAGGCCACCATGAGCTCCTGCTCTCCCACGCACACAGAGGTGACATCCAAGTCAGAGCTGAGGACACACCCAGGGCACCCTGGCTGCTGCCAGCAACGGGGAGAGCTTTCCAGAGAACACTGGCACCCACACTCTGAGGCCAGCAGAGGAAGAGCCGGACAGCAGCCAAGAAGAAACTCCAGCCTGCGGCGCCTGCGGGCGGCCTGCAGAGGTGATGGCACTGGTGCCCGCTATGCCACCTCACACAGCGACCCGCACCAAACCGTGGTAGACACCACCAGCAAGGGCGAGAAAAGACCCCAGGCAAGGCCGGCGTGCAGGCTGGGCTTCCCTGTGGAGCTAAACCGCAGACAGCACATGCGAGACACTCGTGTTTCCGTCTCTCCTGGGGAGGGGACGTCTCGTTTCTCTGAACAGCCTTGGCCCTTGGCACTGGCCGGGACGCCTAGGACCTCGGCCCTAGGGAGGCCGGGCACAGTGATGACTGCGTGCTAATTAATTACATCCCTGCGCCCCGTCCGTACTAGCTGTGCCTGTCTCCACCGGTCCCTTGGGACGAGAGGCGTCTGTTCGCAGAGACTGTTTTGACGGGCTGCTAGGATGTCGCCCAGGGCCTTCTGTTTCACGAGAACCAAAATATATTTGCACTGAATTTTTCTCCCAGACTTCTGTCAATGTCTTAGGCAGACATATGGAGCTCCTTCTCCTACTTTTGAAAGGAGAGAAAGACGTGAAATCAGGGCATTTGGACAATTCTCTCTCCTTGCTCTGGAGGAAGATGCGGCCCGAAGGGAGACGCCGTGTGGGGTGGGGCAAGGCGAGGAGCAGCTGAGGACCTGTGTCACTGCGAGGACCGTCACACCGCTCGGCCCCTGGTGGCTCTGGAAGGCCAGCGCTGACGCCTCTGCAGCCGCTGCATGGCCCGTCTTTCTTTGCCCAGCAGTGAGCTCTTCCTGGCTGCCGGAGGCTGAGGGCTCTCCACTTAGGCCCAGCTCATGGCCATTTCCTGTCCACAGAGCCACAGTCCTCGGGAGCTGCCCTCAGAGGAGGCGTGGCGGGACAGGGAGTGGTGGGGCTGGGTTTGGAGGCCAAGGTGTCTGCACTGCAGTCCAGGTTCTGCACCTCCTCAGCTCTGAAGAGGAGAGGAGAGCCTGCCGGGCCGCGGCTGTGCAGCGTGGGCCCAGCAGTGTGTCGGCTGCACCCGTCTCCCCTCGGGTCTGCAGGGAACTTGGACTGCAGAAAGGCCTTTCGGCTCTGCCTGGAGTTCTCCATCACCCTTTTGTGGTCCATCCTGCCTTTGGAAGGCCGCTACTCAGCAGGTGTGGTGAGCACCCCTGTAATCCAGCACTCAGGGAGGCTGAGGCAGGAGGACCAGGAGCCCAAGGTGGGCAGCTTTCAGAGGGACCTTGTCTCAAAAAGATAAGCCAACGGCTGGGGAGGTAGCTTGGTGAGGGCCCGGGGAGTGGCACCCCAGTTCCAAAATCAAATAAATAAAACGCGAAAGACCCTCTGTGCTTGGGCTTGTGCTGCACCACGAGTCTCCTTGACGTGCCCATGTGCATGTCTCTGAGGCCACCATGAAGGTGTTGTCCCCTCACACCTGCCCAGAACACTGGGCATCGAAAACAACAAGTCTAAAGCAAAACCAGAGCCAATGACTCGGGGAGTCTCGGGGAGGCCTCTGCGCGTGCTGACCAGTGCCCTGCAGGGCCACCTTGTCGTCTGCAGCTGCACAGCCCCCGTCGGCTCTGGCACCTTCATACCGGGGCTCTGGTTGACAAGACCAAGGCCTGGTGCCTTCTGGTCCCTTCCTCCATTAAGAAATTAAGAAATGACATTTTATAACTGCATTGGTAAAAGTATCAATGTGCTAATCCATGTACTAGAAAACTGCTGGGAGGAGCCCAGGGTGCCCGCGCACATGCGTACACCGGTGTGTGTATGTGCGTGTGTATGTGTGCAGGCCCTGTGCCAGGCATCCACCGTACCCCTTACAAGGCCCTGAGGTCAGTGCCCTGGCCGCACCCTCCCATCCCTCCACTGATCGGTGAGCTCCAGGCCACTGCTCACATCCGCCACCTCCCCAGGCCCCTGGCCTTCAGTCATGGGAGTCGGGAGCTCTCCCTCCTGCCCAGCCCCTGCACGTGCAGTTTCCTCTAAGCCCTGTCCACACAATGTTGTACCAAGACTCAGACACGGAAAGAGACAGCAGGGCTGGGACACCCTGCCCATAACACACAGCTGGATGCCGCTTGGCAGCCCAGCTGAGGCAGACGCCTGCATGCTCACAGAGCCCCCACCCCGGCCTCCAGATTCCAGGGGTCTCCATGCGGGATGGCTGGGCTGGGAGGAGCATTCCTGCTGCTCCAGCTGGAAATGAGTCGGCAGGTGTGGGGAGCATCACAGAAGAATTTTTGAGGCTCCCAGTAAGTGCTGCCTGTCTGGTGTTTAAGGTGAAAATAGTTTTTTCTTTAGAAATGTAAGGTGCAGAATCTCCCCAGCAATACTTTGCATTCTGCACATCTTTGGAAAACAGGTTATGAGGAAGAGGAAGTGGAACACGAATCCATCTCAAGCAGCATGTTTTAGAGAAAATGCATGGGGCAGGTGAGAGAGCATGCTAAGGTCCAGAGGCAAAAAGCAAAGAAACCCGGCTCCCCCCACCCCCTGCAACCCCTGAAGAGAAAGGGAGGGACATGGCAGGGCTGTGCGGCACAGGTGCTGACCCTGCTGTCTTGGGTCTGCTGGAGTGGCCATCAGCAGCGCTGGAGTGCTGGCTCCTAGGGTGCGCTTGGGTCCTGTGGTCTGTGAGTCAGGCTGAACGCAGGAGCCTTCGTAAGCTGGTCATCTCGTGCATGTGTGCAGTTCTGGGACTTGAACCCAGGGCCTCCCACTGAACTGCAGCCCCAGCCCGTTTTTATTTCGAGGCAGGGGCTGGCTAAGTTGCTGAGTTTCCACCTGCCTCAGCCCTCCAGAGTGCTAGGATCGCAGGTGTGCATCACCGTGCCTGGCTTTGTGGGCTGTTTTGCTGCTGATGAGCAAGTAAGGAAGCTCAGCCTCAGGCCGAGAGGCTGAGGGCTTCCTGTCTACACAGGGGGCGCCTGTCGCCGCCACGCCGAGGGCGGGAGTTCAGTTTCAGCCTCATCCACGTACTGTGTGCAATGGATGCGACGTCCCCATGGGGCTGTGGCACAGGCCGAACCCTGCAGGTGGACATGTGGGCCTCCCAGGGGCCCATCAGGACCACGTGTGTCACAGCACACCCCACGGCGGAGGCTCAGCATCTTCAGAGCTTCCCACCCGCAGACATCTAGTAGCTCACGTGACCGAGTCCCTCTGATCCCTCAAAGTCCGGACTTAGTTCCTTGAGTTTAGCAGCCTTTTGAATTCCACTGTCCAGGTCCTGCGGCCACTGTGTCTTTGAGGCCAGCAGTCTTAGCCTCGGCCACCCTGTGGCCACTGGTGTTCTCATACCTCTGCTGCCTTGGTGCTCCATCTGACCGCCACATGGCTACGGTCTGGTCACACGGGCTTCCTGCAGACACCCCACTCAGGCTGCAGGCCATGAGGCAGGAAGGGTCCTCTGGAGCCAGTGCTCCCTGCTGCATCTCTGATCTCCACCCACTTTTCATCCGAACCAGACCTTCCGGTGCGAGCTCCATGTCAGCATTAGAGAAGGAGCCTCGGATCTTAACTCTGGGTGGGCTGGAAGCAGACATCCCCGCAGGCCGAGCTGGCCCTGTGGGAAACCTCAGCTCTCTTCCTCCAGCCAGGAGGCACTGTAAACTCAGAGCCCGCCCTCTCACAGCCAGCTGAACGCCAGAACTCACTCCCCGTGGGCACCCACGCACCCCACCTGCCCAGGCCCCAGCAAGCAGTGCCCTTGGCTGCCAGGCCTCACAGGTGGGGAATCAAGTGTGGCTTTCAGCTCAGATTTCCCAGTGGAAATCAGAACCAAACTCCAGCCAGCAGAGATAGTCACACACATACTAAGCACACACATGTTTGCACATTTACACACACACACACACACACACACACTTTCAGGGACCACTCTTCTCTGTTCCTCCCCACCGGTCCCTGGTTGCTGTGCCCCTGGCCTTTGGTCTCCAGGTGAGGCTATGGCCTCCTCTCTCCAGCAGCCAGGCTCCCCCCTACTGTGATGCCTGGGTCCTAGTACGGGCAGGGACCTCTCCCGTCCTGCTGTCCACTCTACCCCAGCTGCAGCAGCGTATACGGCCTGCTCCCCTCTGTTTGGATGGAGATGTGGGGTGCAGAGTGAGATGCCCCTCTCACAGTGCCGTCCCCCTCTGGGGCACAGCCTCCAGCCCACTCTCCTGCTCTTCTGTGGACAGACGGGGTGGTGACAACCGAGTGTCCCTTCAGGTCACATGGTGCTTGGCACCAAGGGCCCCTGCGGCTGCCCTCACTGTGGGACCCGTGTGTTCATGCGGGGTCTTCCTCCTTGCTGTCATCTGACTCTTGTCTGGAGCCCCTGGGTTATCACGGACTCATCAGGCCCGCAACCCCCCAACGAGTGGACGGTGAAGGCTTAAATAAGAGATGAGTGGTGTGATTTTAGGGCTCCAGGAGGATCAAAATCCCCTAGCAGAATTCAGGATTCTCTGGGGACTGAGACAAAGAGCTTCCCAGGGCGGCCCTTCAGACTCTGTGGTCCTCTAAACCTGCGGTAGAAGCCATGTTTTGCAAAATTCCAGCCGCGGCACAGAGAATGCATTGGATACCAAGGAAATGTGAGTCGGGCGACACTGTGGGAGCTGTCTCCAGTGTCAGACCCAGACGCTCCCGACGCCTTCTGCAGGGAGAAGGCTGAGGGCCACGGCCAGCTTCCTGCTCACCAGCCGCGTGGTGCAGACGCACCTGTGGGAGAGGGGTTATGGCACCGAGCGAGGGCCCCGGGACCTGGTGCTCCCTGTCCCGCAAACCTGAGCAGCCTTGGTCTTGAGCCCTCTGCGCCTGTGCTCCAGGGACCTCGGGCTCACAATGCTGCACATTCAGCCCTGCTCATGGCAGAGACTGGGGCAGGGAGGGTGTGGGGAGCTGCAGGGTGAAGAGGTGAGGACAGGCGAGGGCAGTGCAGACAAGCGTGGTGTCCACTGGGACACCCGGCTCGGTGAGACACGTGCTCGTCGCTCGGTCTCAGTAGGGTGGTGACATGGCGTTCCAGAGCCAGAGGAAGGGATGAGGGCTGACAGTGCAGAAGGAGCAGAGTGCATGGAGCACCGAGGTGAGGGAGGGGAGGAGCGGAGCCACTCCCACCTGGGCCCCTCGCCCCTCGGGACATGGAGGGGCCGGCTCCTCACCCCAGCTGCTCCCCATCCCTCCACACATGGGTGTCTGTCAGGCTCCTGAGAGCACCATGGTAACCGGGATTCCCATGTCGTTGTTAATGTGCTGTTCTTGTCTTCTGTCCCCTTCTGTTGTCGGACC
>PVJX010000832.1:53824-74385 GCA_004027295.1 Dolichotis patagonum
GGGGGGGGGGGGAATGCCTGCAGATCCACAGCCGAGGACGGCGTGGATGGCTCTGAAGTGGGAGGACGTGCTGCCACGGCCACCCTAGCAGACAGAGCCTGGGATGAGGGTTTGAGGCCAGCAGCAGAGAGGGATGTCCTCACGAGGGAGCGAGAGGGAGGCAGAGGAGGAGCCTGTCCTGACCTGGCCAGCAGGGGCCTATGAGGCTGGGCCATGAGCGTCCCCGGAGGCTGCTGCTTGCAGGGAGCAAGCGTAGCTGCAGCCAGCACACGGGTGTGCAGTGTACGGGGACACTAATGGTTACACCTTCGCTCGGGGCCACTGCCGAGAGTGCATGGGGCCCTGCGCAGGCCGAGCACGTGGGCTCTGCGTGGGCAGCTGGGGTCCTAGCCAGGAAATCTCGGTGCAAAGAGTAAACACCCCAGGGTGGGAAACCACCCGAGGATTGGGTGCTGAGGATGGAGCGGGCTCTGTCAGCATCTCGGGGAGCAGGCAGGAGGAGCCAGCAGACACCGAGGACGGTCATACGTCAAGGACAGGGACTCCACAGAGCCAGTCACACGGGGCTCTCGTGAAGAAGCAGCAGATGGGCCAGACACACCCGCACACCATAGTGGCAGTACAGATGCTCCCCACCCCTGAGCTCTGCCCTGGTCAGCCAGGCTCCCTGGGGATGGAGAGGGTCCTGCTGCTCTTCGCCCAGCCTCATGGCCGAGGGTAGACCAGATGCTGCCGCCACTCATGCTCCACCGTCCCAGCCTCACCCAGGCCCCCTGGCCATCAAAAGGAAGACACCCACAACACACAGACTAGAAGCAGTGTCTGTTTAATTTTACAGACACATTTGCTGCACACGGGCCCTGCACTCGCCTTGGGGAGCAGGCACATGGGCTGACGCAGCTCGGCTCTTTCTCCTGCTGCTCACCTTATCAACACCACCGCCGCCCGGCCACCCGGGAACCCCATCTTGTTCTTGCTCTCACTGTTGCCTTAGCTGGTATCTGTGACACAGTGTTTACGGTCACCGAGGTCGGCAGCTTCCTGCACACAGTGAGACTCCGTTCTGCTGACTTCCTCCCACCCCCTCACCCTGACCCTGGGTCTCTTGGACACTTGCTTTCTGCAAGAGTTGTAGCTCCTCCCTTCCCTCTGCATGGTGTCCTATGTTTTGCTCTTTGTCTTTACCTCGCTTTACTCGGATGGGAAGCACCACAGCCGAGTTAAGCTTTTATGTCTCTTCTCTTATTCCACTCCGCATTGTTTTCCAGGTGCATCCATTTTCCTACAAATGACTTGAATGCATCCTTCTTTGTACCTGAGTAGTATTCCATCATGTACAGGTGCCACATTTTCTTCATTTGTTCGTCTGCTTCTGAGTGTGCAGGCTGCATCCAGGACTGGGCTGTCGTGAACTGTGCTGCTGTAAAAGTCGGTGTGTGTGTGTGTGTGTGTGTGTGACGGTAGTGTGATGTCTTTAGCTCTTTGGGGAAGATGCCCAGAAGGTGAAGGGCTGCGTCAGGCAGAATTTCTGGTTTTAGTTCTCTGACAAATCTCCACACTGGTTTCCACAGTGACTGCACCGCCTTGCTCGCCCCATAACGGTGTGGGAGGGTTCCTTTTCACTGCAGCCACGCCAGCTTGTAGTATTCTTTGACATCTTGATGATTTGCCATTCCTACTGGTGTAAGATGAGATCTCAGTGCTGTTTGAATTTGCATTTCTCCAATAGCCAGACACATTGAACGGTTTGTCGTGTTTGTTGGCTGTTTGTGCTTCTTCCTTGGAGAAGTGTCTGCTCATTTTAGTTGCCCCTTTCTTTACTGATTTGTTTACTGATTTGGGTGATCTAATCTTTTTTGAGTTCTTTATATATTCTAAATTTAAGTCCTCTGAGGGGTAGCTAGCAAACTTTTTCCCTATTCTTTAGGATGTCTTTTCACTCTACTGATTGTTCCCACTGCTTGTGGAAGCTTTTTAATTTGATATGACTCGACTCGTTACTTCTTGTGCAGTTGGGGCTCTGTTCAGAAAGTCCTTGCCTGCATCTGTGACCTCAAGTGTTTTACCTTGATAACCTGCAAGTAGATTCGGTATTTCTGTTTGTTACGGTTTGTGTCTGGATGTCCCCCCAAGCCTCACACAGTCATGGAGGTGGCTGAATCTAGTGTCTGTGATTGGTTCGTTGTCCAGCACTGGGTTTGGTGGTGTGAGTGCTGCACCCACCCAGGGGCAGAGCCGGCATACAACACAACGGAGGAAAGGAGGTGTGTTTTTTTCTCTCTTGCCCTTTTGTTCTTGTCACATGCAGCCGCCATGAACATTGCCTCTCAGCCACACCACCTTGCCTTGGAGCCAGCAGAGTATGGACGAAACCTCCAAAACTATAAGCAAAATAAATCTAACTGTCTCTAATTTTGGGCATCAGGTATTTTGTCCAAACAATGAGGAAAAGTAACCAAGACAGTGTTAATGCTTAGGTCTTTGATCCATTTTTATTTTAGTTTAGTACATGGTTAGAGATAGAGGTCCAGATTCATTCTTTACAAATAGATAACCAGTTTTCTGGGCACTATTTGTTGAACAGGGTATCTTACCTAACTTTACAATAAAAATGACAGTACTCTGACAAAGGATATTGAAGAAGACATCAAAAAAGAAAAAGATATCCTGGATAGGCAGAGCCCGTATTGACAAAATGACCATTCTCCCAAAACTGATACACATATTTGATGCAATTGCAGTCAAAATAACAACAGAACTACAGAAAACAACCCTAAAATTCATACAGAACCAGAAGAGACACAGAATAGCAAAAGCAGTCTTGGAAAACAAGGGCAAAACAGGAGGCATCAAGATACTTGATTTCAAGCTATACAACAAGGCTACAATGATAAAAACAGCATGGCACAGGCAGGAAAACAGATGTGGAACAGAATAGAAGACACAGAAATGGTCTCAGACACGTTCAGTTACTTTATCTTACCGAAAGTGGTCCCATAGATACTATTCCATAGACACCATTCGTTCCTTTCTCCCCTGGAACAGGGGCACTTGGGGCTTTTGAGACTCTTGAGAAAGAAGAGAATGAAGAGATCCTGTTGATGACTGCACTTTGCCAAAATTCATGCATCTCACTAAGCGCAAGCTGGGCATTGTGGCACATGCCAGTAATTACAGCACTGAAGAGGCTGAGGCAGGAGGATCACTGCAAGTTCAAAGCCAGTTTGGGCTACATAGTGGGTTCAAAGCCAACCTGAACTACATAGTGAGACCCTGTCTCAAAAAAAAAAAAGATAAAACTAAGCGCAGGCCGGATGGTCTGGGTCTCCCTGCCTCAGTTGCACCTTCAGGAACCTGCTCCTGCCTAGGTCCCTGTGGTGCCAGCTCCTCTCCTGCCGAAGGAGGCCTTGCCCAGATGCAGGGCCTAGAAGTGCTGTGCAGGGAAGGAGGAGGAGAGGAGGGAGCCGCCCAAAGCCTGCTCTGCAGGTAAAGGGGCCGAGTCAGCTGGCTGCTATGGAGTCAGCACTTCCGGAAGCAAATTCTAATTAACATGCTTTTACTCTCTCCAGTCACTTCTGCGTAGTTTACGCTCCCCAAAGGAATCTGAGATACAGTTATTTCTCTGAAAGGCCTCAGAAGTTTCTTCCTTCCACTCTTGGCACTGGGATGGACCCCAGGGTCTTGCACGTGCAGAGCCACACCTAGCCTCAGGAAGAGCAGGACCCGTACCGCCAAGACAGAGGTGGAGGGCCAGGCGTGGGAAAGCCCTTGCCTGCCCTGAGGAGGCTCACAGTTCCGGGGGGCACAGTGCATTGGCCTGTGGGCGGGGGCGGAGCACCGGGCAGGGCACAGCAGGGCAAAAGGGCCTCCTCACGGTGCACAGGAGGGAGGGGAGAAGGGGTATCCTGAGACCTTCCGTGTAGCTGAGTCTCCTTGTGGATTAGCACCCTGTGATCCGGTCCCTTCCCAAAGCCGGCAGCCAGCCTCAGGGGAGCTCTGCCCGCCAGGCCACAGCGACCTCCAAGCATCATCCCATACGGGGGACAGGGAAGAGACACAGTCGCCCCAGAACAGCCACTAGATAGAGGTTCCCACAGAACAGGCTGAACCCTCCTGCGTGGAGCACAGCCCTGAGCCCTGCCCAACCCGGAATGGCACGAGGCCCCCATGCATGTCCTGTGGAAGGTGACGTCGGTGGATAGAGCCCTTTTCCAGGAAGGGGTCCTTTCACCCCAGAAGTAAGGTCAGCTGTGCCTGTAACTCAGGTCTTTGCATTCTGGACTCAGAATTGAGGGTTCAGGGAATGAGTTTCCTCTCAGACAGAGCATGACGGCAGAGAAGCCACATGTGTGGCGGCGTCCTGACTGAGAGGCCACAGTGGCCTCCCCTCACGTGCCGAGACCAGCCAGCACCTTTGTTTCCCCCCGCCCCAGGGGTGGGAGGTTAAATGCCTGAGCCGGGGTCTCGGGGTCTCAGAGTCTTGTCCACCGCCTTTCTGCTGTGCTTGGTGACTTAGGCTGGGGCTCGCCAACCTCTCACACGGGCTGTACCTCACACTCACTGCCCCCAGGAGCCTGGCTGCACACCCCCTCGCCTGCCCCAACTACCGCAGTTTCAGGCTGCACCAAGAAGCTGCCTCTCTTGTCCTGGGCGTCCGTGGGTGTGCAGTCAGGGCTGAGCGGGCTTCCCTGCCTCCCTGACGCCAGTCACAGGGCATGGTGCACGAGGCGCTGCTGTCCCAGAGTGGAACCCGGCTGGGCGGGGCACCAGGCAGCCGGTCCTCCCACAGCTCTGGTGCAGTGGTCTAATCAGAAGCCACCCCAGTCAGGCTGAAGGGAGTGTGTCTCCATCCTGGTTCAGGTACTGCGTCTGAGTCCGCCCCCAGGGCTCCTGGGGCCAGGACTCGTGGGAACTCCCACACGGGCGTTCAGGGCCGCAGAGCCCCCCCCACACACACACACACCTGGGCCCAGTTCCATACCTGCTGTGCGCCCTGGAGCTGCAGGCTGTGGTCACCTTCCCCGCTGCTCCTGCCCGCCCTTGTCCCCACTAGGGCCGGGAAGGATGGATGCACAGTGCAGGGCGGCTCAGTCCCAGGCAGAGCTCATCTCTGAGGTTGAACCCACCAGGATTGGGCTGGGGAGGAGCGGGAGGAGCTGGTGGTGTCTTAGGGGACGGTCACCTTGGATGGGCCAGAGAAGGCAGAGCAGCCGTCAGGACAGCCACACTGGGGAACTGCACCCCTCGGGAGCCCAGAAGAGGCCCTGAGGGGGCTGTAACCCTGGCAAGCAGTGGGAGAGAGAAATGCTCTTAACAGCTTTCGGCCCCTGCGGGGCTTTCTGTTAACAATTCTGGGGACTGGACCCTGGGCGCTTGCGTGCAGCTACATCCCCAGCCCTTTTTATTTTGAGACAGGGCCTCACTGAGTTGCAAGTTGGGCTTGACCTTGCAGGCCTCCTGCCTCAGAGTGCTGAGGTGACGAACAGACGCCACTGCCCCCAGCTCACTCCCCTGCCCTAACCTCCTGCCCGCGTCCCGCCCAGCCCAGCCGGCCACAGGCCAGGCGGCAAGGGGTCTGTCTGCAGGCTGGGCCAGCTCATCCCTTCTCCTCAGGACTCTCGTGCCCCTCTCCCACAGAGACTCGTGGGGCTGGCCGTGTGGGCACCTGGGCTGGCCCGGGCTGCCCAGGGTGTAACTCGAGTCACAGCACTGCCGGCCTGGGCTGCAGGCCACACCCTGGCGCTGCAGAGGACGCTGAGGAGGCGTTTGTGAAAACCACCTTCTACCCTCCCAACAAAATGTATTTTAACTGGGCGTGGAGGCTCACACCTGCCACCCCAGCTCTCTGGGGGGCTGAGGCAGAAGTTCACAGGTTCAAGCCCAGCCTGGGCAGGAAGTGACTCAGTAAAACCCTGTCTCAAAGTCAGAAATATGGAAAGGACTCGGGATGTAGTGCAGTGCAAAGGCCTTGGGTTCACAAAAAACGTCTTTCATTTCGAATTGCTTTATGTAATTTGCTCTCTGCTTGTCCATAACTCTTAAAAAATTACCCTGATGTAGATTTCACAAGTTTCTCCTAACATTGTATTTTTTCCTAAGGAAATATTTTCCTACTCTAAATTTCAAGTTCATTTTAAACAAGCATTTAAATAGTCATTTTAAACAAGCAAAAAGTCACTCATCAGAAGTGATTTTCTCAAAATTTTTTTCTCACTAAATTTCTCACTAATCTTTTTTACTAAATAAATGCCAACCAACACTTTCCCGGGAGAGCGCCCGTCAGAGCTCTTCTCTTGTTTCTTTGTGCTCCTTTCTGCAAATCCCTGGGCAGATTCGTGCCTTCTGGAGCCCATGCTGTGCACGCCCAGGGTTTCTCCCAGGCGGCTCACAACTCTTCCCTGGAAGGGCGGGCTGGGAAGTGAGTGGCTGTGTGCGGTGTCAGTGCTGGCAGCTCCCCAGCGGCGCCTCCTGCCTCGCTGCCTGTGACTCTGGCCTCTGTGGGACAGGACGCCTGCCCTGCGGGTGTGCACCTGAGTAGCCGCCTCTCTCCCCAGGTGTACCTGGCGGCGGGAACGGTGTACGGGCTGGAGGGCCAGCTCTCCGAGCTGGAGGACGCTGCCCGCTGCATCCACAGCGGCACCCAGGACACCGAGCTGGCGGAGCTGGAGGACCAGGTGGCCACGGCCGCCGCACAGGTGCACCACGCGGAGCTGCAGGTGAGGGCCGGCCCTGCCACCCGCCACCCCGCTGTGCTCCCTTCTCTGCTGAGTGACAGCTTCCGGGACACACCCGCTTCTGCCAAACCGGGTGCAGTTTCCTCCCCGACAGGTTACCGGCCCCGCGCGAGGCCCTTTCTCTGGCCCGAGTCTGCCCACTGTGGTCCAGAAGCCCCGTGAGGATGGGGCCAAGCGCAGGACTCCAGCACCTCTCACCCACCCGACACAGTGGGGGTGCCGTGTCCTTCCGGGATGACCTAGCACCCCTAGCACCCGGCGGTGCTGCTGCCGCCAAGCACCCCAGCAGCGAGGCAGCCCGTGTCCTCACCCACCTCATCCACCAGATCTGGCACCGTGTGACACCTGGCTCTTCCCAAAGTCAGAATGACCACAAAAGGAAAAGGCTTTGAATCCATTCAGGACATCACAGTACCCGGGACAGCCCAGCTAAACACACGCGGGCAGCAGGACCCCAGAGCGGCTGCAGAGCAGCGAGGATGAGGGGATGAGGGTGCTCGAAGCTCCAGGTGTGGTGGTGCACACCGGTGCTCCCAGCACTCGCAGGCTGAGGCAGGAGGATCCCTGGGAGTTCCAGGCCAACCTGAACTAACAGGGAACCAAACAAAACAAAACAAAAAAAGGTGTCGGAAGCAGGAAAGAGGATTCTGAGTGGGTTAGTGTCACACCTCCCATTTCTGTGCACCTCACATTTTAAAACTACATCTTTGGGACCACTTCCAGATAGAGACAATGATAACCTAAAGAATTGTGGTTATGATGATGATGTTAAATAGCCAAAAATCACAGCCTGGCCTGCATTGTTCATGCCCTAGGGCTGGGCTCATCAGATGGCCCTGTTTACTATCCACTATCAGCTAAGACAGCAAAAAAGCAACTTCCTTCAAAAAATTACTTTCCATGAAAGTTGCCCAAGGTTCAGTAAATTTGTCGACATTATATAAAGTAGAATCCAATCGTTTGTTTTCTGGTACACTGTACAGAAAAGAGTCCCAAATGGTTTAGTAGGAAATAATATTATTTATGAGTGTGTAGGGGAGCTTTATTGGTTAATTAGTTATTTCTGCTTCCAGGTTTTCCTAGGCTTAAATTATTGGAATCATAGTTTATGGCAGAAAGTTGTGGGGTCTGTTTTCTCTGTGTTCAACGCATCTGTTAATTTCTAAGCGTCCCAGCACTGTGGATAACACCAGTGTTCTGTGAAACTTACTTCCTGCCAGGAGTTCTTCCGAACAGTTTGCCTCATAATTCTGACGTAGTCTTCTCAGCAACCCCAGGAGGCGGCAATGTCTCCAATCCCCATTTTTCATCTGAGGAACAGAGGCAGCAGGAGTCGAGCCACTTGCCCGAAGTGACTGCCAGCAGCCATGGAGCAGGATTTGACCAGCGTTCATGGGAGGTGCCAGCCACCTGCAGTGCCCAGCAGGCCCAGGCAGGGCGGAGTACGGTCCCCTTCACCCCGCAGGTGTTGTCCAATGGAGGCTCGGCAGTCCCCATCCAGGGCTAGGCAGACAGCCCTGCAGGGCATGGGGAGAAAGTGGACACACCCAGTCGCTGGCAGCCAAGATGCTGGACTTGGCGGGGCCATCGTGGCACAGCCCGTGCCCGGGGGCCAAGGATGCCACTGCATGTGCAGGGCGGTCTCTGCCCAGCCTGTGAGGAGTCTTCTTGGCCCTGCAGCAGGAGAAGGGCTCACCTGATCCCGGACCCTTAGCTTTGGAACGAATGGAGCCTGTGCCGAGCTGTTTGCTCCAACACCCAGGAAACGTGAGAGCTGACACCACATCCCCCGTCAGCGAAGACCAGGCATGCATCATAGGGGGCTGTGGGTGGTCACACTTGGGCAAGCAGGGGTAGATAGATGGGTAGAGAGACAGATGATGGATAGATGACAGATGGATAGATAGCTCTCAGTAGTCTCCTTCTGTTTCCTCTTTGTCCTTTGTCCTGTGGACTAACACTTGAAAAGCCGATGCATCCTCACTCCAGAACCTGACACCCAGCAGACAGGGGTCGGCAGTTCGCTCCCCTTCTGACCTTTCTCCTGAGCATGGCCCGGGCGGGAACAGGGCAGTGAGTCCACAGCAGTGGCGAGTGACTGGAGAACGCTGGCCTGCAGCTTTCCTCAGAGGCTACTGGGCACACTTGTCCATAACCAGCAGAATGTGGCTGTCCACCTGAGGGTCAGGTCCCTGAGAGGCCTGGGGCCGGGCCTCACTCTGGATGGCTCAGGGGAGCTAAGCATGCATCATTCACCAGCTGCCTCTAACGTGGACTTCACCTCCTCTTCCTCCTCCTCCTCCTCCTCCCCATCCTTCCCTTCCTCCTCCTCCTCCTCTTCTGACCAAGATGTCCCCTCTTGGCGTGGAAGAATCTCCCACTCGTGCTAGTCCTTCCAGCCATCTCAGAGGCACCTTGTCTTAGTCACTTTCTGGTGGCCAGATCCCAACACTCACAGCTTAGTTTGGCTCACATTGGCTGACTCCGGGCAGGAAGCCACGGCAGAAGGGCCTGGCAGAGGAGAGCTGCTCATGCCTGGCAACCAGGAAGCAGAGGGAAGGGAGAGCAGGAGGGAGATGCACCCTTCCAGGCCCCAGCCAGGGATCCCCCTTCCCACCAGACCCCGCCTCCTGACAGCATGTCGCTGAACCCCCATAGTCCAGTATCCTTGGGAAAGCCCTCCTCTGAACACCTGAGGCTCCCTGGGACACCTGGGTCTCCAGCTCTGCAGACTCTGCCCAAGGGATGCTCAGTGGCCATCCCAGGGTTAGTGTTAGTGGTGAGAGCAGCTGCCGGGGTGGGCGGCGTGGGGCCCCAGCAGCGGTGTGTCCCGCCTCCTCCATGACCCTGTGGTCCTTCTCTTGCCTCTCGAGCTCCACCCTGCATGGTGCCAGGTGGTGGCAAGGCCCTGAGGACACAACAGAGCAGCCCGTGTCCTTACCCCACTCCTCGAGTCTCCATGAGACACAGCACTGTGGGGTCACGCTGCGGCCTGATGGATTTACACCTTCAAAGCACTGAGCCCGTACATGGCAGAGTGTCTCTCCCAGGACCGAGGCCCTGGCTGCCCCAGGCCTGCCCTCTGTGCCATCCACGATGGACTGTGGAAGCCGCATGGGCTCCTTGCTGCCCAGCCAGGTCGCGGATGAGGACACGATGCCCAGAGGGAGGAGGGAGCTTCTTGAGGCTACTCAGTGAGAGATGGATTTAAATTGGGGCTCCCAAGCTGCACCCCAAGTCCCGAAGCTGCAAGCGTGGGCACAGAGTCAGGGAACAGAAGGCAGCGGGCGTGGGTCACAGACATCCTCACACCCGACCCCAGGGTGCCGCACACGGCACATGTGTTACTCCACACTCTGTCCCAATAGCGAAGTGATGGAGGCCGAGTGCTGCACTGGAGAAGAGCTTCCCATGGCTCGGGAACTCAGCCCGAAGCCCGGAGCTCCCCGAGGCTCCAGGACGCAGCCGGAAGCCCAGGCCTGCGCTCCACGCTGGGCACCCCACACTCCGCATGGCTTCTGGGGGGTGTGCCATGCAGATGACGCTGCGAGGTGAGCCTGCACAAAGGCCCAGGTGATGCCGCTGGACACCGAGTCATTGAGTCCCCTGGAAGTCTGCGTGACAGCTCCTGGCCCCATATGGCAGTGTGAGCAGTGTGGAACCCAAGGAGGTGGAGCCTCACGGGGTTCCCTGGGTGGCAAGGACAGCTGCCTTCGGCAAGGATCGGGCCATTCTCATGAGCCTGGAGCCCATGGCCACAGGAGGTGGCTAAGAAAAGAGGGAGCCACCCCCAGTCCTCACTGGCTGCCCTGGCCTGTCCTGCTCCCGTGACAGCGGGACATCCCTATGACATGACCAGGATGCAAGCATTGGCTCCAGAACTCCAGCACTGTGGGCCAAGGAAGCCCCTTGAGAGCCCAGTTCTGGCATCTGTCCCCGGGATGAGAATGACAGTGCTCAGGGAACAAACCAGGCACCGGCAGAGCTGCGATACTTCCTGCCAGGGCAGCACCCCATGACCTGACCGAGTTCCCCTGCCTCCAGCACCTCGGGGAGACCTCAGACCTTAGCAGTAGCACCCCTCATGACTCCTGTGCCCCATGTGACCTCCACGATCTCTGGCTTCCCCTTACCCAGCCATGCTCTGACAAGGCCGTTGGCCTGCACTAGAGCCACCAAAGGCAAATAGAGTTTTCCAAGGACATCTTTCCCAAGTGTCATCTTTTTCCGCATGCTGGAGTCAGAGCATGGAGGAGCACAGACTCGCTCTTTGTGAGTCCCTAATGCTTATTACCAAGCTCCCGCACCTGCACTTCCTCCCTGCTGACCCTGTCTTTCTATCGCCTTCAGATTTCGGATATCGAGAGCCGGATTTCAGCCCTCGCCGTCGCAGGCTTAAACATAGCGCCTTGCGTGCGCTTCACGAGGAAGCGGGAGCAGAAGCGAAGGAGCCAGGTTAGTGGTCCCCGCTCCGTGGGTAGGAAGCTCGGACCCCAGAGAGTCACAGGATACAGGGTTGCTGGCTGACGGAAGCGCACTGACCGCCTTGCTGTTTGCAGGTGCAGACCATAGACAGCTCCAGGCAGCAGAGGAGGAAGCTGCCCGCTCCGCCCGTGAGAGGTGAGCACCCAGCACGACCTCAGGCTGCCAAGGAGCTGGACCGGAGAGATGGGTCTGGGAGCAGAGGGAAGGGGACTCACACCCAGCACTGTCCTTGCCCATCTTGGGGACCGGAGACCCCAGCAGCAAGCCCTGGGACAAGAACAGGAGTGGCTGCAACTTGCTTGGGAGGGGCAGAGAGAAATGGTGCAGATTACTTGAACTCGGGGTTCTGCGCCGGGGAGCAAAGCCCTCATGGGAGCCTTTGGGAGACAGAGTTGGCTGCATCTCGGGGTTCCCCCATCACAGGTGGGGGGCCGGGGTTTGACCTTCAGCCTGCCTTCTCCGGCTGAGGTTACTGTCTGGACCTTCTCACCCTGTTGGTATGGCAGCTGCCAGGGACGGGAGGACAGGACACCAGGAAGGGTCTCCTTTATCTGGAGCATGCTGTCAACCATGACCTGAAATTCAGGAGCCAAGTGACGGTGACACCAAATGTAAGATTTAGATCCCCAGACTGGAGGAATAGCAAATCGTGGGCTGTGGTTCAAGCCTTGGTTTCACCATCTGGCATTCAGTAAGCATTTATTGAATGCTAATATTCTACAAAACCCTACATATGCAGTTCGAGTCACCTTAGCTACGCCGTCTGCACTCTGAAACTCTTGGTCCATGTGGGGTCCACCATGGTCAGTCATTGTGCAGGCCATGTGGGCTGTGGCATCTGGGCCACGTCTGGTCATCAGGCACAAGCACCCTGCGGCAGCAAAGCCAGAGAATGTTCACTGTGCCACGATGGGCAAGGGCTTTGTGGGACCTCAGAGCATTCCGTCAGGGTTTGCAATTAGATGCTTTATCTCCAAACAAAAGTGTACGGTTTAGGGCCCTTTTATTGTTCAACATTGCGAGTAAGAATTCATAGACTCCGAGCTACCTTTGCCCAGAAAGCTACCCACTGCGCCTTGATATATTGGGTACCCATCATAAAAATAAATGCAAAATAAAAAGGACCTACAGTCATCCCATGCACAAGGGGGAGGTAAGGAGTCCAGATCAGGAGTGTGGCATCACGGGCCGCTTCCTTCCTCGCCGGTCTAAATGCTGGGTAACACTTATTCCCATTTGTTTCCCTTTAGCCGAAAACACTGAGGCATGCTCGGTGACCACATCGAAAACGTTCAACCGCAACTTCATTCTCCAAGGCCCGGCCAGCAGGCCGGCAGAGGGCAGCCCGCAGGACCTGACGGTAAACACCGCCTCTGTGTCTCACTCTTGACGGTGCTCCGGAGGGCCCTCACCCCTTCCTGTGCAGCCCCCCAGCAGCGCCCCGAGGGGCTCCCCCGTCCTCCTCTGGCTCATGGTCTGTTGGGTTTGGCCAGAATGAGACCCTGTGGGCCTCTCTGCCATATGGATGTAGCCTCTATTTCCAGCTCCTTGTAGAAACCAGGTTTGATAAACGAGAAACGAAAAATGTGCACGGGGGACACAAGGTCTGGGATAAGAGCGTATATTCTGTCTTTGGTGCAAACTCACTGTCTTGAGGTTCTGTCCAGTTATCTGTCCTCCTGGAAAGGGGCAGCAGCTGGGCCTCAGCGTGGCAAAGTGGGAGGCAGCAGTGATTCACACAAGCCAGGGTCACAGGAGCTACTAAAACCCAGCAGGGGTGTAGGGTGTGAGCCATGGTGACCCCCAGAGAGAAGGGCAGGGTTTCAGCCAGCGGCTGGAAGGACACACAGAACTAAGCAAAAGCAACAAAAGGAGCAAGAGCAGGAGGGCCGCTCTCCAGTGACGTAGGCTGAAGCCAGGGAGCGTTCAGGGAAGGCTGGAGCCTTTTCCTTCTGAAAAGGAGCCGAGCTGCTGGCTGAGCCAGCCCCATTCACCGTGTGACTAAGCCCTTTCAGCCTCGGGCAGCACCAGAAACAAATGCCAGGCAGAGCACCGAGTGGTGTAATTATTAAACTTCGATTAAAATGTCTATCTGACTACGCTTTACAGATTATCCACTTTCTAAGTGTCAGTGGACCATTTATAAAAATTGATTTTATCCCGGCTCCCTCAGGAAAGCTCGATGCATTCCCAAACACAGACTGCATAGAGCCCTTTCCTGTGACCACAGTGCCAAAGGGGACCCGTGCACGGGGGCTCAGGACAGTGCTCGTGTCGCCCACAGGAGCCGGCACTGGAGTCCGCTGGGATGTACTGACGCCTTGGAGCACACTGCCATGACCACTGCCCGGCCCACACGACAGTGCCTTGACCAACAGCCATGAACCCTCATGGGTCCACCAGGGAGGGGCCCGGGAGGCCGCGGTGACAGAGACACACGGGCCGCTGTGGACCCAGGCCGCTGTCCTGCCCACTCAGCCTCCGGCTCCGAATCTAGCCCAGCCCTGGCGCTGGCCTCCAGCGTGCAGTCCTTCGGAGAGGCATCTCCTTCCTGTCTGCTTCGCTGCTGTGTTGTCCTCGAGATGCTCTTTCCTTCATCGCTTCGGTTCAGCAGGACGCTGTGTCAAGATCGTTCGTGGGATGTTGTTGAGGGGAGGGAGGCGGGCACTGTCACCTAACTCATCACCAGTGCTTGGGCTAACAAATGCCAGGGAAGCAAGGAGGGCCCTGTGCCAAGCCCTGGCGACAGGTGACATGGGGCCTGCCCTCAGCCATGCCAGCAAGCCTGCGAGTGCCACAGGGCTTGCTTTGCCGCTCCCGGTTGCAGCTGGGAGTGAGGGGCCAACTCGCCCGGGCAAGCCCAGGCCCATGCAAAACGTCCTGCCGCAGCTCGAGTTCTTCAGGGCCGGGGGCAGGGTTCGAGGACAGTCACCATCACTTCCTTCTTGGGCCCTGCGTGGAGTCACCGTAGCTGTGACCACATCAGAAAGAGGTCTGGGTGAACGACATAGAACCAAGCTGAGAACAGTTTGTCCTCCAGAGTTTAGGTCCCAATTTTCAGCAAGGTAGCAAAATGAACTTCAAGACAAGAGCCTTCGAAAAGCATGCAGTTCGGGAGAAGCAAGGACAGTGCAAACGAACGGGGCCCGGGAAGACGGCTGGGTCTGTCTGCGCTGGCTCAGATGCAAGTGAGTGTAGTGTGTGCACGCAGCAAACAGAGAGGGACTGTCACTCAGCTAAGTGGGCATTAGAAACATTCTTTAAACACTTGCTCCTGATAGACTGGGACTCTAAAGAAGGAGGAGGAGGGGTAAAGGAATAGGGAGACAGTGCTTATCGGGTGCTGCCGGAAGGAGGCAGCGTCCTCACTTTGATCCTTAACCCTCTGCTGTAGGCAGACCCACTTCTCAGATTTGAAAACCAAAGCCCAAAGAGGGCAGGTTTTTCCAGTGTCACACCCATAGGCTCAGTGAGCGGGCAAGAATGCCCCACAAAGCCTGGCTTTGTTTCCAGACCCTGCTCCTTCCCGCTCTCTGCGTCCCCAGACCTGAGCTGCTGCTAGCTCGTGTGTGAAGTTCCCTGCGGCCGGCTCTGCCGGACTCTGCGAATGCGTCTTGCTCACACTGTGTGTGTGTGTGTGTGTGTGTGTGCGCGCGCGTGCGTGTGTGCACGTGCGCGTGTGCCAGCCGAAGCCATGCCTTTGAACAAGTAAACTTCGGCTTTTTGTTCTGTTGATGTGTTTCAAAGCAAAACAAAACGAAACAAAAAACTAATTTTAAAAACACAACAACAACAAAAAAGATCTGACTTCCAAGTAGAACGTTTTCTTTAAGAGGCATGAAAAGCAACTATTGTTGTGGTACAGTGTTAAAATACTCAGTTTTCTTGACAAAAAAATGTGTACTGTGTAAGCCTTGCAAAAAAAAAAAAGAAGCTCTATGGCATTTGAATTTTTATAAAGGCTTCCTTGTGCCAAATAACTGCAAAGATTTAATTTACTATTTAAAAACCATAAGCGTATGTTATAGTTCCAGAAGAATTATTTTGTCATCAAGTGATCTTTAGTGTCAATATTTATATTTAGATTAATTTTTATAAATGAAAATATTTTAGAGGTTTAAGAAAATAAGGACGGTTAGACAGTATCTCTGATGCCTTCTAAGAGTCATGCTTGCCTTCACGTTATGTCACTGTCAGCAGAAATGATGAAGAAGTAAAGTCATTTATGGAAATGGCGTGTGTGAGATCTCTGTGGTGGGAGGAGGGATGGGAATGGAGGAGGAAGCCACAGGGCTCTTGGACTGGCTTCGCACTCTCCTTGTGGCTTTTCTCAGATCTACTTTCCTGGCTTCTCCAATTTCCTGGGGTCTGCAGTGCTCTGTTGGCTTCACACTCATAGTTTCATGCCCTGTCCTGTCAGGAGCACACTGCCTGGCCTCCCAGGTCTTCTGAAATGTGAACAGAAGCCTTCCTGACCCCAAAGCTCTGACATTCTGGATGTCTGTAAAACTAGCACCACATGGATGATGACAAGGTCTGCTGCCAGCTGGAGCAGTAGCCAGGCCCCCTTGAATTATAGCTGTAAAGGCCCGTGAATGTCTGCATGGATGAGCACTGTGAATAGGATCCTGGAAACAAATTCTCTGTGTGGTTCTGGAGCACAGCACCCTGGGACTCTCTTCTCCGAGCAATCATTCACTTTTGCTGTGATGTTTGATTTTGATTCTCAATACAGAACTGGAAAAAAAAACTCCAAACAGTATCTATGCCACAGCCTCAACAGTGGGCTGCTTTGATATTTCTTCTGCCAAATTAGTCTGTCCCCTTTGATCTTAGTCCCCAGCAAAGTCTCAGAACAGGAGCAAAATGTAAACAAATTTTTTGACAGAACATAGCACATTTGCCCTGCTGATGGAGTCCTTGTAGCCAACTGAAACTTCCTGAGCCTGGCCTTTACTGCTTGCATATCTATAAGCATTCTGGTCTTCTGAGCTCCAACTAGAATCCCCTGTCAAGCTCTGCTTACAATATTCTAGGGCTTCTCCAGTATGCATTTCCAAATCTTTCCAAACTCCTCCCATGAACCAGTTCCAAAGGTTTCTAAGCCACTTGGAAAGGAATAGTCCCCAAAACAACCCCACTCCTGGCACCAAAATCTTTCTTTGTCACCATGAAAGATAAACTCTTTGAATTCAAGACATCAAGATTGCCAGGACAGCAAAACTAAAAACATTCCTGAAAGAGAACTTCCAGAACTGCTTCAGAAAGTAACAAGAATGATGAATGAGGTTGTTTGAGGTCAGGGGGAAAACTTTGAGGAAGATTAATGCTACTATTCACTTTACTATAATCAATCTTTAAATATTTTATCATACTACATATACCAGGGAAACTGAGGCCTGAGATGGAGCTGGTGAATAGCACAGTCCCCTCCAGAACCAACACCTCTCTGAACACACCATTAGGTTTTTCACGACTAGTTGAAAATGTCTTAATTATTAAGCAGTGCTGATTTCCCACTGTTGACATGAAAGCAAGTCCCTCTTAGTAATTTCCAAAGCCCTCCTCTGTCCATTGGCTGCCACTCCAGTGTATTCAGAGTTGAGTTCAACTGTAAACTGGTCTGTCTCCTCCACAGCTTGAGTAAAATCTGTCTTGCCATTTTTAACAAATGTGTAGTACAATTTCTATGTGAAAGTTCCTGAGAAGGAAAGCAAAATTTGTCAATATATATCCTTTTGTACCATTCGAATTTTGAATCCTAGAAACATATTACCTTTTCAACTATATATATATTAGTTTTTAAAAGTAAATAGAAAAAGGAAAAAACATTCTTGATCCTCAGTTTATGAAGTACTAAGTAAATATGTTATAGCTTGCTTCACGAGCTGGGACTTGTCTCCTCACATCCAGCATTCGCGATGAGGACATACCCTGGGCAGGCTACTGGTCCAAGGAGCAGTCCCACACTGCCCACGCAACTGACCCTGAAGCCCAACCCAGCGCAGCCGGAGTGAGCAAAGCTCCCAAGACATCCGGCAGCATGAACAGACAGGCATGTTGCTCTTTGAGACCCTGAGTTTTGGAATCATTTATTTGCAGCATTACTGTGGCCAGAGGTACGCTCTGAAACATTCGTTTTGTCCTTACATTTATCTCCACTTTAGGAATGAACTGAAGAGTATCAAAAAGTAAAATGACACACCCACCCAAAAGATGTGTAGACGAGCTCTCAGGCTATTTGTGTTTGACATTTCACATCTCTCTCAACTCTCAGTACATGTGTGTGTTGATCTTTCGTAAAAGAGCCTCTATTCATTGAATTTTTTGATAAAAAAGCAAAGGAGACATTTGGTGCGATCATTTAAAAATAACTTCTTACATGACAGCCTCTCTGTTTTCTCCCAGGGGAAGTGCTTCCCATACCCAATTTGCATTTTACAGAACAGTTGGTTGTGTGAGCCTTCTGTCTCTGCAACTGAGTTCTAATTACGACAAGATGCAGGTAAATGGAGTTGTGTTTTAAAGAGCTTTCCAGCAGCTGGAGACTTGGGATATCCACCTCATACACGGATAACCTCAAAAAAGTGATTATCTAGTTAGGTACCAAGTCCTAGCTAGTTTAGGGATCAAGTCCTAAAGTACACAAAACCTGTGTCTTGTGCTACAGGCAGCACACTGAGCAGCAAGGTTCCACAGAGCTTCTCGGGGGTCCCCCGGGGCAGAGGCTCAGCAGCACCTGGGTGACTTGCGCCTGTCCCTTCTGCAGCCTTTTTTCCTCTTCCCACTCAACTCCCCTCAACATGCATCCTGGAACTGCCTCCCCAGCGAGCAACTGGGCTTAGGGGACGCACTGGTAGGGGTCCAGAGCAACCCCTGCCTGCATCACACACGCTGGGTTGCACATCTTTCTCCTGCACGAGCCCCAGTCCTCTTTGAAAACTGGGCTCCTTTGGTCCTGCCCAGATATGGGCCCAGGGCAAGTGCTTGGGGTGAGCAGCTTGGTGCTCACTGAGGGCTGTGGCGACCTCAGATCTGTGCCAGGGGGACTAAACTGAAGGTCACACAGCACCCAGAACCATCCTTCTCATGCTCGTCCTGGGCCTGGGAGCTGCCATCTTTGTATTAGGCTGTTTTTGTTTTTGTTTTTGTTTTTGTTTCTGTTTGATAACTACGAAAAAGTACTGGATGCAGGGTAACTTTATACAGCAGAAAGGTTTCTTTTGGCCACAGACTGGATGTTCAAGGGCATGATGCCAGCACTGGCTTGGCTCTGGTAGTGTCATGCAGGATGACGTCACAGCAGCAAGAAGACATGTTGAAGTGGTGACATCCCAAGACAGGACAACAGAAGGCTGGAGGGTGCTGGCTCGCTCTGTTTATAATGATCCTCTGAAAAGAATTGACTCAGGGGTCCCCAAGAGTTACCTTGGCCCCCATGAGTGCAGTGTCCCCATGACCTAAGGCACTGTATCACCAAACTTCACCTCCTGAAGGGCCACATGCCCTCCCACCACCACCAGAAGGACCAAGCCCAGGAGCCCTGGGAGGCCAAAGCGGACATGTACAGGGCAGACTGAGTGCAGAGTGGAAGACAGGAGGTGTCATTAGACCTGTGCCTACCCTTACCCGTCCTTACAGAAGGCAGGGATCCTGGAAGGGAGAGCAGGCCGCCCGTCTGCTCCCCACGGTCCTGTTCAAGCCCTGTGTTCACAGACTCTTAGGAAAGCACTCCAGCCATGTTAGCTTCCTTAGACGTGCCATCATCACCCCACAGCTGGCCGGGTTAGCCCAGAATTCTTGGATGCCACTGCCCCTCCTGCCATCATTTCTTTGAGCATAGCCTGCATACACAGCTGTGACCCACCATTTCTCTGAGTCAGTCTAAAATGCTCCCAAGGATCTTCTGTGTGTGGAAGGTGACTGGATCATGGGGTGCCATATTTGTCAGTGGGTTCACTCATTGATGAGTTCATGGCTGGATGTGCAAGGGTGCGTGCTTGTCTCTGGCTCTTCTCTGTCTCTCTGTCTCTCTGTCTCTCTGTCTCTCTCTCTCTCTCTCTCTCTCTCTGCTTCTTGGAGGCTGTGTGGTGAACAGCTTTCTTTGCCACACCATTCTGCAATGCACTTTCTTTGAGCCAGTCAACCGTGGACTAAACCTACTAAAACCATGAGCCAAGATAAACCTCTCCTTTAAATTGTGTCAGACATTTTGTCCCAACAATAGGAAAGTGACTAAGACACAGTCCGTCCTCCTCTGCCTGTAGAAAGCTGGAATGTGAAAAGCCCAGAGGTTAGAGCAGCAGTTGTGGGATAGAAAGTGGCCAGTTGGAGGCAGATGAAAAAAAGACTAGGCTTTCTACCTATGTTCACTCTTTTATTCAAAAGTAAGCTTTGCCAGTATCAAACATGTGGATGGCTGAGAATACATGTAAATCTACAAATAAATATACATATTAGGGGTATGCATTGTCAAATACTTTTTACTGATGGAATCTGTGGCTAAAAGGATTTGGAAATAATCTACCAGTTAGAAAATCTTGATGACTCAAAAATACTCTCTACTCTTGCCCCTCACCTCCCATCCAGCAGCTCTCTCTAGATCTGGCATGGCGCTTACAGGACACACCAAGGGCACAGATGAGGTGATAATCCAAAGACTCTGACCTATTTGTATCAGCTGGGGTGCCCTAGAGGAATAGATTTAATATTATATATTAAATATAAGCATAATATTTAATTTAATATATTATTTTCATGGAAGAAGGCAGAACAGCTGTATCCACACTAGAGATCTGAAGGATCCAGATAAAGGTAAAACAAGGCCTGGAGCTCCCTGCAGGGTCTGGGGCAGATCATGCAGGGAAGCTGACGGGTCTGTGATGAAGGCCGTAGTCTGGACGGGAAGCCCGGAGGAACTGGAGATGAGTGTCCAAAGCCAATGGCAGGCTGGATCTCCCCTGAAGAGGCAAAAGGGTAAACTTCCTCCTTCTTTCCCTTTTATTCCATCCAGGTTACAAGCCCATTGGTTGGTGCCACACACATCCAGGGCAGGTCTTGCCCCTTAGTTTGTGGCCCAGCTGTCAATCATCCACAGGCATACCAAGAACTGTGATCCATTAATCCACTAGGAGTTTCCTAATTTATTAAAATTGACACCACAGGGGCTGGGGATTTAGCTCAGCGCCATAAGTGCCTGCCTTGTAAGCATGCGGTCGTGAGTTTGATCCCTGGTACCAAATAAATATATTAAATTAAATATTAAATTAAATTAAATTAAATTAAATTAAATTAAATTAAATTGACAGCACAGTGTACTGCTGCACAACCAGTGGAGGGAGA